>JAGDQP010000426.1:93375-127338 GCA_022664845.1 Lepisma saccharinum | reverse complement strand
GGTGGGATTGGGGTTGTGTTGTTTCCAGCGCTTTTGTTTGGGCGAAAGAGAGAGAGAGAGAGAGAGAGAGAGGGAGAGAGAGAGAGGACGAGCAGCCTCACATTACATGTTTCTTCTGGTGTGTATCCGACGAGACTCCTCATTGCCCGCGTTTTTTCATCCAACTCTTTTTTTTTTTTTCGTTACGCCAAAAGAAAAGAGCTGGAAAGAACAGAACCCGAAGCCTATCCAAACATCTGTTCTCCACTGAGAACTTCGGACACAAATTAAATTTGGCCAATCAGGCCTAGTCTTGTTTCCCCTTCTTCCTTCAAAAGATAAAGAATAAGAATAATAATAAAAAATAATTAAAAAGGACTTTTAAAAGCACGCTTTTTAAAAATAGACTAAAAAGTAAAAAAATAAATAAATAATAAACTGAATTAATCTAATGAATCGGAAAATAAAAGCGTGGGTGCTCTAAAATATTATGATTTTATGATAAGGTAAGCAAGAGCACCCACGTTTTTATTTTCCGATTCATTAGATTAATTCAATTTATTATTTTTTTTTTCTTTTTAGTCCATCTTAAAAAAGCGTTTTTTTAAAATCTTTTTAATTATTTTTTTATGTATAATAGATGAATATTAAACTCCCTGCAAGATCGGCAACCCAAACTTCACACAATAGATGCGGCATTGCGTGCATTTAAGGATAATTTCCAATTATTTTATTAATTAATTAATTAATTACAGTCAATATAATTATTCTGTTCTATATCTAATGATTGAATATTGTATTGTCATCGGAAGCAATCAAGTTAACAAAATTTCAAAGAAATCGGATGATGGGAAATGAGTTAAAAATCAATTACAAGATTTGTACCAGGGATGATTACAGAGCAAGTTAATATAAAGCGTGTAAAAAATGAAAAGTTCCTGCAATATTATTAATTCATTGATCATCA
This sequence comes from Lepisma saccharinum, assembly GCA_022664845.1. Lineage (NCBI taxonomy): Eukaryota > Metazoa > Arthropoda > Insecta > Zygentoma > Lepismatidae > Lepisma > Lepisma saccharinum. Next base: position 126,392 of record JAGDQP010000426.1, on the reverse strand, counting down.
TTCGTTTCTTTCTTTTTAATTTTGTTTGCGATATTGTTGTCCATATAAACGGTGCGGTTACATTTAGAAATCAATTTCATACACCATTTTAGTTCATCAATTATTCATAATCATCATAATAAAGCAGTAATGGAGTGGAATGAAATTGATTAAATTTTAGTTCATTACAAGCAAATGTGCTTTACACAATGATTCGAATTTTTTAAAAATAGATAAACTTACAGAATTACACTGTTCATTATTCCAAAAAAAAAATATTGTTGCTGGAGTAATTTGTTTTGCTACCGAGAACGTAAAATCCATAAATAGACTGAACAGACCAGATTTAAATAACCACTTCCCTGGTTCTAAAAAATATACACTAATGACAGGAACATAAAGTGGAATATAAAAACTTTTCGCAGCTTAATAAAGACTGAGATCAGTAATTTAGTTGGTCACTGAAAAAGAGTGAAGGAAGTATAAGGACTGCTCAATTTGTAGATAGCAACAAATGAGCAACAACTACAAGATTCTTCACCACTGACAGAAAAAATCATGAACTAGTTATCGGCCTTTGAAAAGAAAACCATGATTGTCTTACGGATGGGATATCTGCGAATTTTTCCGATGCCTCTAAAATAACAGGAACCTAAGATAATGCTTGGTCATTACACTTCTGTGCTGCAACCCGTAAACCCCAAATATGGTGTACAGTACACGAAGCCTATATTATATAGCACGCTGAAGTAAAAAAATTATAGTCTCTATGATCCACAATTCACTGTATATGATGACGACCTTGGAAGCCAACTTGAACTTGTTTTAATCCACCAATGCATTTGAAGAACGGATTGAATTTATTTTAATTATTTGTAGTAAGAATGTCACTCACTGTCAAAGTAATGAAGTGAGTACTTACATACGGACCTGCTCTCCCTCGATATTTCAGAATTTACTACACATATTTCACAGTGACTATTATTTCCTACTGAACCACTTCGTAAGAATCTTCATCAATATTCAAAGAAAGTTCCTTAGCTATCATTTACACCATCAAACATCAATCGATATTAATGAATGGCAGTCTTCACACGGTTAAACGTTAACGTTCGATCTTGTGAAAAACTGGTCACTCAGATAGAAGCTTATCTCTCACTGCTTCTCAATCTTCTAAACACATTTTGGTTCAACAAAATACTTGCAGACGAGATACAGACTCATCACCACACACACAAATTTAATTTCTTGTGCGTTGCGGTGGCAGTCAGCTTCAGTTTCACGCACAATTTGAATGCATACCTCCTCCAGGCTTAGCCCAAAACAATTTGTATACAGGGCCACTTAGGAGATAAATATAATGTACTTACTGACACAATACACTTATTCTCGAACCCCTTTACTTGGCGTCCCGGGCCACAGACCGCCGCTCATTGCGTCAGCTCATCCTATTATTATCATTCTAAGGGTGTGAATACAGCAACAACGATGAAAATAGACGATAACTTACCAGAACTTCCCTTTATCGTTTAGCTGGTTTCAGTACAATTGGAAAAAAACGACATGACCCAGACATTATTACTTTATTGTACTATTGTTCAATTTAAGCAATGAATCAGTGTTCAATTATTGTTTACACGGATAATTTCCTGTATTTTCAATTCCTATAAATTTTATATTTCAATTTATCTATTTTTCATATAATTGCTATAAATTATATCTACTTGTAAGATACCACTTACATTTATTAACTACAAATTACATGTAATTTATCTCGGGTTGTAGCAATGTGCATATGCTTCTTAATGGCTGTTTGAGACTGCTTGTCCTAAGGAATAAGGGATGGGGACGGGGAAGGCAGCTTGTCAAATTAAGAGAAACGGCCTGCCTCGATATCAATGTACTGTTGTTGCAATGATGCGACAAGGTTTCATATTTCCTTATGATGCAAATAAGCCCGAAATGCGTGTTCGAAAGGTCAAAATAGCAAAATTCAAAATGGCGTCCCATGCACACTTATTACCTCTTTTTTGTTCGGAAACCGTTGACTTCAGACGAAAGTTTATTTGTCCTGTATAAAATGAAGAAAATTCGTTACTATATCTTTTTTGATAGGAGTAACAGTTTTCGAAAAAAAATCAATATGGCCGCCATTAACCACGGTAAGTCCAAATACATATGCGTTCATCTTGGAAATAAGTGTGTTTAGAGGGAAATATTCAGACAAGTGTTCCTTATTAAATTCTGTACAGCACCTATACATTTCTTTTTCGATAGTAGCTGTATTTTCGAGGAAACCCCACGTAATTCCAAAACTTCCAACACTGCACACTTAGAGGGGATCCATTTCTGCCATTTTCTGTGAAATAGTAATAATAATAAGGCCTGTTCTACTATGCCTGTGATGGAAGCAAAAAGCACAGACTCAGTTTCAGAAATCCATCTATTCTTAGCATATTTCTACAATTTTAATAATTATTACATACGAAAATAATAGAATCAGGCAAGATCTGATCTGAACGGGCCATGCCCCGAGCACCGAAGTAAACAGTGCCAGAATAATACAATAATATTTAACTTCTGTATCTTTGTTAGAAACATTATATTGTGACGTATCTGTAATCTTCAATTTTAAGTTTATATTTCATTGAAAAAAAGAATGTATATATTCCCCATTTCAGTAAACATACAGAAGAGGAATGAGTTGTTGTGGACGATATTCACACATCCAATTTCGTGAGAAAAATGCAGTAAATTAACAATAGTTAACTTCCAACTTGCCCTGCATGCAAATTGTTTTGCGCCGAGCCCGAAGGAAGTAATTTCAAGCTTCTTAGTTAATTCAATGCATTGCCGATTTTTTTTATCCATTTTTGACAGCCGTTAACATGAACGCCTCTGTGAACCACAAAATTACGCTTTCGGATAAATAAGTAGTAAAAGGACTATCCAAAACTAAAATTTCAAATTCTCTTGCAGTTTGAACGTTTAAGATATTTAACTGTGAAATTGGCAATTATCGTAAATCTTCTAAGCATTGTTAATTTTCATCGTCTTTTAAAACATGAAACATGAGCACCAAAGTGAACCACAAAATGAAATTTACAAGGTTTTATTAACTAGCAACAGATTTATCCAAAGTTAGAAGGTTTTATTCTTTTTCTTTACAGAAATTTGCAATTCTCGTAAATATTCCAAATTCGGAGCAAAATATTGCCAAGGACTTTTCACTCAAACTTCATTTTACCAAGGCAGAATGAAAATAATCATTATCCATACCGTTTTTAACACAATTTCCAACGTGTGGTTTCACATCGATTTTATTTCATGGGCGTCTAAATGATAGAACTGGTCACTCCAATGGCTCATTTGGAGCTTCTGGAAATCATATTAATAAAAGACGCATCTCTTGAAAGTCTATTGTGTCTACTTTACAGCAGTGCAAACCAATATATTTTGTGTGTAATAGAATGTACACAAGATCCTTTATACCAAACCACTGCAATTATTTATTTTTGTACAGTGTGGCGATGAAACACGTCTCTAATTCCAAGATAGCGGAAGATGCGAAAAAAATAAAACCAGTTTTGTGCAGGTAAGGTTACCTCTGGTGAAAACACGGAAAATTAACAATGGATGAGCCTTCTGTGATTTCATGTGGAATCACTCTGATAATATAATGAGAGTGATGAAATAGTGGTTGAATAATAAAAATAAATGATGAAAAATTATATAAAATAAAAATTAATGAAAAAAATAAAAACGGAGGGGATAAAAGGAAAGATGATGGAAACACCGAAACAAAAAGAAGTAGGCTGCAGGTAATTTACTTGCAGATAAAAGTAGGTTCACAGTTGGTGGAGGGAATAGAGAAAACAGAGTATGTATTCAAATGCTTAGTAACTTCTCAAAATGAAAACGACGTTATACTAATTGCAATTTCTCATGATATTTGATCTTTTCGTTTTAAGATGATATTCAAGGACACGAGGAGTAAATTAACAATTTTCGAACTCTGTTTTTGGCCCTTTCAATAGAGAGTAGGGTAGCTCTATCATGGACACTGTTTTCGATTTTCGCCTTTATTGTTTGCTCTCCAGTGTGTGCAGGTTTAAGCGTTAAGGTTGGCAATACTGGGATAGAGAAACATCCGATCACTAACGAACTTGTTCGAAACAGAAAAAACAAAACGTTATTAACAATATGATTTGGAGTTGAAATTTAACGAGATATTGTGCTCAATAAAGTGCTAAATTACCAAATTTTAAGAAACCGTCTTGGATTGTACCTAGCATATATTTTTTTTTCCACATGTACATTCAATTCTTTTTACTCTCGAACTGTCGAGGTGGAATTGTCTATAATTACGTGCATCAACTAGAGCATATTTCCAACCACACTACGTAAATCAAATTTAAATAACGGACTCCCGCACAAGAATGACGAGTTTCATATGCGTATTGTTATCAACAACCAGCGATATGATGATACTCTACTTAACCAAACAGTAAACCAACGTACCAAACACTGAACCACCAGCTATGAAGACGACTCCGTTAAGGAAGTTACTAAGTCCTGAGGCAGCAGCAAGTTTATGCAGTGGCACGTACGTTGGCATAATCAATTGCCAGTATATTGTTCGCAGCCCTTTCGACAATCCGATCCAAACTGAAGCAGCTATCATGACCTCGAAACTAGGAGTAAATGTATAGACTAAAAGGAAAAGAAATAAAATAGATTACTTAGAATACATTTCTTAGAATAGAATACATTACTTAGAATACTGTATACATTTGGAATTAAAATTAAACGTTGATTTTCAGTTTGTATTGAATCCAGCAAAAATTATATATAGGTACGTATGCACCTAGTCTTTCAATTTTTAACAAATGATTATATGTGAAGCGAGGAAGTCCATAATTATATTAGTGTAGTTCATCAAATTATGAACTATCGTAATTCTGACGGAGAAAACACAATACATCCAAAGTGCAATGCAAGAGGTATTACATGGATTAATAGCAAGGAACTACATTATTATAAATATTCCACACGTATGTAGTACAAATAGCAATCGACTTGGCTCAGTTCCAGTAAACCGTGGAAAGTGTGGATAAAAATCATACTTATTTCTTCTCAAAAAAGGTAATTTTTGTTGGTTTTACTATATAAATCAAGCATCATACTTTATACAAGTTGTCGAATTATGGGAGAAATCGTATGACTTTAATGGCCGTTATTAGTATTAATTGCATGTGTCAATTTTTGTAAGTGTAAAGTACCCTAAACTGAAAATAAATTAGTGGAACTACCAAGAACTGACGTTACAAATGACTTATTTGACAACGTTTATAATATAAAAATGGCAGCTTGAAAAAAGAACAAAAAAACGACAAACTGCATGTATAACTCAAAATACAGTAAGCACACTATTATCTCGTTTACTTGAATTAACAATTCAAATTCCTTTCATCCTAGTGACATCCTCGGAGATGGCAACAATGCGAAATATCGCAAAAGAAAATGAAAATATTTACGAAAGTAAAAGAGTATGTAGATTTGGATGTAATCGTGGAGTATGATCATTGTAGATAGACACATAAGCTGGAAGGTGACCCTTTCATTTTTGAAAACTTACTGTTTGTGGTGTAGGTTTGAATCTTAATTAGTTTTTGTGTTGAATAGAGTAGAAAAGAACCACGTTTTACTAAAATTACACCTGTTTGTATTTAGAAGTGGGACTTTTAGAAACGATGTGGCATACATTCTTGGAGTAGAAATAGCTTCAACGAGTATATCGCAGTAAACTCCATGAAATTCTGTGAGCAAGAAGTGCTTCATTAGGAATTTTGTTGAGGCGTTTCAGCCAATATAGAAACCTAGAAAAGCATTAAAATAACAAATAAAACCTCCATATTATTACACATAATTCAGGTAATCTCTTACGCTTTTTCTAGATTATGACAATGTGAACGGACAGGTCTGTTATTTGCGAAGCCTTCCAGGAATAATAATTTTACATCATGTATATATCATGGGGAAGAGAAGTGGAATACTAATTCAAGATATGAATTTACGTGAGAAGCTGCCTGCTTCTTACAGGAAACTGTAAGGAATGTCTGTAGCTAATAGAAAAAGTAATACACCAAAAGGTAAGCTATGTGACTATGCGGAGAAAGGCAGATGTCATGCTTTAAATTTTAAAACCCATACTATACCTTTGTATTCCCGGTTGATGAGTGATTCTCTTGTATCCTTGTAATTACAGGGTCTTTGAAAAAACAAACTGATAGCTCAAAATCCACATGAAACTGTAGGCCCTGTCCTTAGGGTAATAAGCATGCCTCTGGGCGGAACACTTGTAAGATCGATCCCTTTTCTCCACGGTGTTTGTTGCGCGAATCAAGGCAGGATGGGACGTGTTTTCTTTTACACCTTTTTACGCGCGTACTGCGAGTGTTAGAGGGCAAATGGAAGAAAAACAGGTTGGTAGTGTCTTTTTTGCATGCGATAATCACTTGGAGGGAAATCTCGTAGCAACTGAACTCAAGAACACCTGGCAACACTTCGGCTGAAAATGACAAGTTCAGTGTTTAGAAACATACCCACTGCAACGGCTTTTTGCTGCTCGCGTTCTCTAGAACACAACGACTTGTTTTTGAAAACGTGGCAGCAGAAAACGTAGACGAAGGTGCATAAAAGAACCCCATTTGCTTCCAATGTTTTAAAGACCGGTTATTTTTCCGGCCTTTCTTTGCGCGTCGCAGAAACGCAGAGCATAAAAGGGAGACCCACATCATCCGTTATCATCTGTTGCTTCACACAAAATACAAAGGAAGCTCTAGAAATATAGAAGAAAATTAGATATAAGAGGTCATGCTTTAAAATAGTGAAGAGAAAACCAAAAAAGTAGTCAAACTATAGCCCACTTCTTGACTAAACTATACTGCATCCACAACCTCAAATATGAAGTCGACCTGCAGATGAGAATAGTTTTCTTGAAGAATCATGCAGTAGTACTTCATGAGAGTATTGCTAAGCGTATATGAAGTTCAATGTGAAAATCATAATAATCTTCGTTGAAAAACCATCTAAAATGGTCTTCCAGTTCAAACTATTGAACATAAATTCTAGCAAGAGAAGATACAAGTGAAAACTGTTAATTTTCTTCCACACTGTAATGTGATGTCATTGTATAATGTATAAATGTTATAGTACAGTGGTAATGCTTTACTTAAACTGAAAAACAGAAATATAGTGAAATCAACTATAGTAAAGCTTTACTAACAAAATTTCATATGTATTCTCGTAAATTATCCCTAAAAAGTTCACTCTTACATTAAAATAGTTTCTTCGAAATCATCACTCGAAGCCAACTTCAGGCTCAGAAAAGTTAGCTTTGAGTCAATATATATATATATATATATTTAGTTATAATTTCTATAATAGTTTTAAAATATAGAACATAATACATAAGGAAAATACGAAGTGAAATCCTAGTGAAAAGTAACAAAACCACGTTGTCTACAAAAAGAAACCACATTGTTTAACCTATCTGTATTTTAAAGTTCCTTGGGGCGGGGCTGTCATTGCCTTGTTTACAGTACTTTCAACGTATGATTCCAATTTTTTACTTGGTACTGTTCAACTATTTCAAAAACAATATCGGGAACGCAGTGTAATATACCTGCAAGAAAAAAGCTACAGATATCAGAGACATATCGTCGTCTCTTTTAGCAGAATATCACCCAGACTAAAATTGGAGAGTAAGAGTAATGCGACGTCACTGGCAGTAAGATTTTAACGTTTCGAAGTGCCTTGCCTTGAACGCCTCTTGGAACTTCGTACCCGACAATCTAACGCCAGTACAAACCTCGTACAAGCCGTTCTCAAAATGCTTCTCCAAGTCACTTTATTTAAGAAATCACTACTATTGTTGCTCTTTCTACAGAGATCTGAAGTTCGCTGTAGATTTTCTACGTTTTGCAATGATGATGACTGGTGTTCTACTCGGAAGCAGGCTTCCGAAGGTTCCAGGGAAGGTGAACTGATGGTTGCTTGCCACTGATTTGAATCACGTAGAAGTGATAATACCGTCCCAAGGAAGCGACATAATATTTTAAGTAATTTCTGTAAATTCCAGAGCTAGAACGACAGATGCCTTCAGTAAAATACGAGGAGCAAAACAACACATCTATTAGGAAAATTAAATAAACAATAGTTTTATAACAAATGCACACCATTTCTCACAAAATACTCACCTGTTCTTCCAAGCACCATGCCAATGATTCCAGCCATGTATAACGGTCTTGGAGTTAGCTTGTAGCGATCACTGATAAAAGGTGCAACAAAGCGCATAGCGAGATCGGCAATTCCAATGGAGGACATAAAAATGGCAGCTTGTCCCTTGGTCCAACCATAATCGACAAGAACTAATGGCGTTAACAGAGCAAAATTTCCTTCCGAAAAGTACGAGAAACACATGCCAACTATGATGGTGACATAAATGGGATCTTTTAAAAGGTCGAGATCAAAAATTGACACAATACTGGCGATAATCTTCTCACAGGACGATTTCTTAGGGGCTGAATCTTCGTTCTTCTCGCTATTATAAGCCAAATCCAAAGCTTCTTGATCTACGTGGACCGTTGCTTCACACATGGACGCAGCACTATTCAAACTATTAATAGAGTTCCAAATGTTATTTGTTAAGTTAGAGCTTCGTCTTAAGGAATTTTGTCTCTTATAACTTCCTTGTCTTTCATTCACCTTATTCTCCACTTGTTTATTAGTATTTAATTCTAACTTCTGGTCCGTAGTACGTGTAAGTAAAGGTTTCCCACTTTCATCATTATCTTGTCCACTTGTATCAATAGAAATTCTTGTGTTAACTTCCGGAACAGGCTCTAATTTTTTCACTGACATATTATCATCTTCCTCTGCAACGCTCGCAGGTTTCTTCTTCATATGCCATTCGACAGGTTGGAGAAGTAAAGTCCCTACTATTGCATTTAAAGAAATGCCACCAAAAATGAGAGTCGTTCCATCAACACCGTACTCGTTTAAGAGGGCATTCACCAAATGAGGCACCAGAACAGGACCTAAGCCGATGATTGTCCAATTGATTCCAGTTGCTATGCCTCGTTTTTCCTTAAAATAAGAATTTAATGCTAGATGACCTGATGAACCAACAATTCCAAATGCCAAACCTGAAGAAAAAAAAATACCGCTATTAACGGGTAACATCACGTAAAATATTATATATAGTTGAAATACAGTGTACATGGACAAATTCACTTGATAGAACATGCTTTTCTAATGGAAAGCTATCTAATCATTTGATATGTAATAATGTAAATATTCGACATTTGTTATGACTTTGGCATGATATCGTTATGACAAACGAACCTACATTATTCCCAGTAAACCAGATGTTTCCGATACCTACGCAGTCAACGCCTGACGATCTTCATATACCATATTGCACAAAAAAAACCCTCAGGTTTCATTAAAGGTTAATGTAAAGCAACGATCTCGAACAAAAGATGGGTGCACTATCTCCGTATATGTCTAAAGTATTTTTATCGTTGCAAGAAATGCCAATTTTTCATTTTCTTTTTTGTTCATGGTTGTAAGAGCTTCACTGATATTCACAACAACAATCAAGCGATTTCAATATTAAGAAAAACGGAAATAAGAATCGGTCGAACTCTTGAACTGGTTATGAACTTTCTTCCCTGAAAGTTTGAACTCTCTCGGCTTGAATTTGTACGAGCAGCATTGAAATTTCGTGTAACGATAAAACTACATTAGACATATACAGAGGTAGTGCTGTCATCTTTTGTTGGAAATTGTTGCTTTACATTAACCTTATGATCTTAAACATCCACGGAGAGAGGTTAGACACGAGAATTTAATAACATATAAACTACAACATATGTTATTTAACTACTAACACTAACGTCTGAAGCAAAGTTGATTGATTTAAATCAGATGATTTAAAAAAAAAATAAAGTAGAAATAAAGTGTAGTATCTTTAATCATCCTGTGTTTTGAATCCGTTGTAAGCTTGAAATTTACCTATTAGTCCTTATGTGATGATAGGCTTTTATGATTTAAAAATAACCAAAGTGGTAGACCTAGAATTTTAACAAACTATTTGGTAATTAATTTATTTTAAGAACTTTAGGCAACTATGGGTCAGGCCGTGTGGATGATGATGGGATGAATTGGTGGAATGAAGAAAGTGGGAGGAAACGGGAACACCTCGAGAAAACCCACGAACACGATGTTTGTACACCACAAAGCCCACATGGCGGGAACTTGAATCGATCCGACGATCCCTAGCACTCGAGGTGAACGCTCTACCAACTGAGCCACTGTGACCTCACGAACTATTTGGTGGTTCATTTTGATTGGCGAAATTTTAGAAGAGAACGTAGGAACCAAATTCACATTATAAGATTACAATTTGTATTACAAATATGTTTATTTTTGTAATACATGTTAAAACGAACACACAGAAAACAGAAAAATCTAGTTTGTGTTAACAAAACAAAAATTGTTGGTTCGTAACATTACGTACCTTGTGTATTTGATTTGTATCAACTTATTTGATTTCTTCCCAAATTGCTCAAAAGCAATTTATACTCTATTGAAATATAAAGTTTACGTATGTGTACGCTGAAGAACGAAAATTAAAATTTGCGTATCCACTACTGATTTGACTGCATTAAATAGTTCTCATTGAATTGAATTTTGTATAAGGCCTTTGGTAACTTTGGATCAGACCGAATGGATGATAATGGGAGAATGGTGTAATGAAGATAGTGGCAGGAATTGAGAGAGAAAACCCACGCACACGCCGTTTGTTCACCGTAAAGCTGGCATGGCACAAGATGGGATTAAATCGGGGACTCCACGGACTAGAAATGAGCATTCGGCTACTGAGCAGCCACGGCTCCAAAATAGCGCTCATATTTTATGTAATACTAGCTGATGTACCCGCCCGCTGGTGCGGGGTGAGTAAAATATGTTGGCAACTACTATCAATATTACTACTACTTCAACAAAGTTCTATTCGACTAAACTTGGGCTTAAATGTTTCCGGAACTGCCACCAATCGGCTTAGCGACCCCGAAAACTATGGATGCATCACTAATATCGGTCGTTTCGGACATATTATTTTTCATCCCCACCACCACCTCCATGCCGATGGGGGCTGAACTTGGATTTAAACGGCATCGGAAGTGTCACTATTCATCTGGGCAACCCTGAAAACTACGGATTCGACACTAACACCGGTATTTTTACATGGCACCCCTTCCCACTCCCTCTTACGGTTGCTAAGGGTATCTTACACAGCATCAGGAGTGTCACTATTCATTTCAGCGATCTTGAAAACTATGGATTCGACACTAACATATTTTTTTATTATTTTGGCCCCTTACCCCCTTTCCCTAGGGGCGTCTTATACACATTACAGTATTTCTTTCTAGGCTGTGATGTGTGTACCAAGTTTCGTTGAAATTGCTCCACGCGTTCCAGAGTTATGCTGGAATATAAATACATTTACATAAAATGTCATTGGGTGTTCCCAAATTGATAGTATAATTTTGAGGGCTGAAAACTCATAAGTGAAATGAACTAAAATTTATCTTAGTAAACTTAAATCCTAGAATATTTCGTTAGGAAGATGTAGCCTCGAGAAAAGAGGCATCTGCGATTATAAAATTCGCAATTGCATAAGAAGAAAGGAAGAGACAGACGTCATTTTAGAAGAAAAGTTGATACGTAGAAACATTGTAAATTGTTTCTCTTTTGAACTTAATTATGATGTTTACCCCTCTGATACCACTTCATTCATCGTGTATCGACGAAAGAAACGGAGAAGTTCCTACATACTAACCATCTTTGGCAAAATTTTCTGTAAGAAACGCCATATCTTTTTTTTTTTCTTTCTTTTTAAAATTATTATAAGTTGTTGGCTTATTTTCCATGGCTATCTTCCGTAGCGAACACCATTTATTTGTGAATGTTACTTTAGGTTTTACTGGTTAGGGTATTTGAAAAGGAAAGTCTAACTTAGTAGCTTTGTCTGTGCTGTAAGTTATTTAAATCATTTTTTTGTATTTAAATAAAAAGATCGGTTTAAATAAATAAATAAAAAAAAATATATTAAAAAAATAGGGTCTGAAGAAAATTCATATCAAGAAGTCGGAACTGAAGTAACGTTGGACGACATACTGCTAACTAAGGAACTCTGGACCCGGCAGACTGGAGGTCAAAATTTGAATTGAACTGAATTTTATTTATGGCCTTTAGGCATCTAAGGCTCAGGCCGGGATAGGGAAGGGGAAAGGATTTGGGAAGGTGTCGGCCAGGGTCTATGTTGAGGATGCCATCCCGGCATTTGCCTGGTGACTGAGGAAAAACTCTGAAAAAAAACCTCAGTCAGGATAGTCGGCTGCTGAGATCGAACCCAGGACCTTCCGAATGCTACGCCAACGCTATACCACTGAGCTACGGTGGCTCGGTATTAGAGATCAGAGCAGAATAGCAGTTACTTCACTGAAAATTCTAATACATTATCAACACTTTTGGATTCTGGTACATGTTGAAATATTATAACACAACTAGTTTAGAATATTAGGTGACCCCGTAAGATGATGTGATTTCAAGCTGCAAACAGTTAATGAAAATGTTAGTGCCAATAAACGTAGTTGTAGAATATCAAAGTAACAAGTATGATCTGAAGTTCGCAGTAATACCTGCTAAGTTACATTATGTGCTTAGGCAAAACCGTTATGGACATGCTTACCAAGGTTGACAAACAGAATTGTCACAGAAAAACATAACAGAAGAACGACTGAGTCTCGTAACAGAACAGATCAAACATGTCCCCTTGAAATTCAACCCATCCGCATCTCCAATTCCAATTCGCCAGTCGTAACCACTCACAAGGGCAAATTCCCAACTAATCAGCTGATATTTACATGATATATTTTTTTCTCACGAGGTTTTAACCTGTAATGCATGATAATGACATCCATAGACATGGTGTCTATTAATTTTGGGACTTGAAATTCCCTGAAGTTTCCAGGTTTTCCATGATAATTTTATCCAAATTCCCTGAGTTCTTAGTATAGTGAAACATGTAAATAATACGCAATGACATTTTTTTTTTAAATAGAAGCACCACCCAGTACAAGCATCTTGTACATTATTGGTATTTCACAAATGAAAAAAAAAGAAAAGATAATTCTTTAAAATAGAGGATTTTAACACACTGAAAAAATTCGGTCAGAAGTGAAACATTGAAAACACGACCTCAGCTTTGCCGGGGCAGTGCTCTTACCAACTGTGGATTGGTCGTAAGTTTCCGTAAGTTTCCCTCATAAATTACAGATTTCTCTGAGTATTCCCTGAGTTTTCCAGATATGTAAAATTCCCTGAGTATTCCAGGTTCTCCAGCGTGGTAGACACCCTGTATAGACTCGCTTTCTGAAAATTTGAAGAGGATTTTTTTTTTTTAAATATCGATTTGTGTCTATTTGTACATTGTAAGGAATAGATATGAAGACACTTGTCGTGATAAAACCGCTGCGGGAATATGATCCAACCTTTGGGTAATGACAGTAGGTGAAGAGCTACATCTGGGTGGTATAAGAATCATGGTTACCATCTTGATAGCCGCAATTTCGAACTCGGCTCGAGAATTTTAAATAGGAAAAGGGTCATGTGACATATCATTTTAGGCTAGCTCGTTCCCAGAAATTCAAATATGAAAACCCTCTGCACCTATGTTTATTTGTTTAGGAGAGAGAAATTCTAGAAGTTACAATTTGGCGTCCTACAACATGTGCTCAATTTGTTGGGGACATAAAACCAGTCGTTTTTAAATTCCTCATGTGCACTGGGTAACACCGGGTTCAACGATGGTGTACGTATACTGGATTCGTTGCTGGGGATTTTAAAAATGACTGTTTTTTTTAATATCATCCTCGTCAGTATCATCCTAAAACAAATAAAGCCAAACTAAGACTTTGTTACCTCTTCCACATTCTACAATCTTAGTCTGATTATCACATCATTATTCCCGACAAGCGAAGATGAATTCTTCAGCCTGCTCCCAACTTTACAAACAATACACGCAAATCCTTTATCGCAGGTTCCTCTTAGTTTATTTCTAAAAATACAAAAACCTATAGATTTACGACTTGCCGTAGTCTTATTGCGTTCTTCAACTATTTCTACTAGCACTGCCGATGTTAATTTCACTTTACATCCCATTTTTCATATATATCTATATATATATCCTAACATGCATAACCCTTAAACCAAATAATGAAAGCTCACTATTATTTTTCTATCACCAGAAAACCTGATGCCTCAGTCTCCGCACAAGTACTGGCTATAATGTGTTTTCGGGTTACTGTAATTGATACCATCCCAACGGTTCCCAGTTGGCGTTATCTGCGAGGCTAATCTTTTATCATCGTTCTCCCCCTCAACTAGCAACTTCCCTTTAAGTAGACGTATTTCCTTCTGTATTTCCTACTCCACGTATCTCAGACTTACTACAATTACAGTACTCCAATACAAACGTAGATTTGATTAGTTTCTTTCCTAAATAAGTAGTGTTGAGTAATTTTCTTACCTATTTGTCTGACCAAAATAAAATAATAATACATTTCGTTGATTTGTAGCATATGATCGTGCAATAAAATAGGCAAAATTTGAGTTAAGTATGTATACAGTGAAAATTCAAAGCAAATTAAATTAAAAATCACAAATTAAATGTTAAAGTGGGAAGTACAATAAAAACACTTACCGAAAAACACACCGAAGAGAATAACGAAGAGAGTGAAAGAATTGGCGAAAGCTAATCCAATTATGCCTATGCTGCCTAGTACGGCACCAATAAATGAGTATTTTCTGTAGGTAATATTCTTTAATACTGGACCATTAAAAATACCTAAAAAAAGAGACAAGAAATATAACGTCTAAGGATGCTTACTAGCGACTTACCTACAAAGGAGCTATTTTACAACCAAAAGATTTCAAGGTAAAATTTTAACGCGAAATCCCAGATTCAGGTTTATGTCAAAGGTTTCTCTCTGCTGCACCACACGTATACTGAAATAGAAACTTATCAGAAGTATTACTAAAATTCACTTACTTCACCATTTCCTTACCGATTGCAAGATGAATAATCTCCGACGTGGAAATGATCATAGACTGTAATAAATGATCTTACAAGCAGACTGATGAGGCAGAAAACAATTACAATTATTTTCTTCCGTCATGATTAGTGTGTCACAGTATGTGTGCATGCAAAGTTTGGTAACTCGAGCGCTATTTATTTGGGACATATTGATGATATAAAAGTCAGATTCTTGTCTTTACAGTGATCAAAACGTGTGGAAATGCCCTTATACTTTTAAAATTACTCGAAGAAATTGAAAGCATATACATAGTAAGGGGTACTGTTGGAGGATACGTTCTTCATGACCACATTTATAATACATCTCGACTGATTTTCTTAAATGGGAAGGGGGTCGTATAATATATCATCCTGGGCTAGAATTTTAGGGGAGATACATTTCAGAAGCTAATTTGCTACAAATGGATTCCTGTGAGAATTGATGGAATGTGACATTCATATAGAGTAATGGACTGAATATCGTGAAAAAGCACTCCTTTCTTTTTGAAACAGCTTTAAGAATGAAAACGAATAGGGCGCTATCTACTAGTGGTATTACCGTTAGAGCCATTATCTTGAATTCGTTATCTTGCATAATGTCACACATCCCTATCTCTCACAATATATTTATGACAAAACTAACTTCAGAAAATGCTACATATTACAAGACCCCCTTTCCATTTAATAATATCAACCGTTATTTAATATGGCGGACTTTAAGAAATGGGTAATTAGTTATTTAAAAAAGAAATGGGTAAAAAAAAATTTTGGTAAAATTTATTTTATATGGGCTATTTTAGTAACTACATTAACTTTCTCTCGGCCCGTTACAAGGATATGAGTGCTATGCAGTTTAAAATCCACAAACATCCATGACCCAGGCGGGATTCGAAACCGAAACCTCATAAACAGATGCCCAGCGCCGTAGTCCATATGGCTACCTAGATCGGAAAAAGTAATGGATGTTTTCAGGCTCTTGCATAATTACCTCCTACTAACGTCACATTCCTTTATGTCTCACAATAATACGTTTAAGGAAAAATCTGACTTCAGAAACGTATTTTCCGTCAAATTCTAGCCCAAAATGACATATTACACGACCACTTTCCCATTTAAGAAAATCATCTGAGATTCAATACGGCGACCATAAAGATCATATCGTCCAACAGGCTACGTCCTTCTACCCAGCCAGACTTTTTGATCACTCTTTACAGACAAGAATCTGACTTTTATATCACCGATATCTCCCAAATAAATTATGCTCGAGTTGCCAAAATTTGCATGCGCACATACTTTGACATTCTCATCATGACGGAAGAAAAAAATACTTTTCTGCTCCATCAGTGACTTCATGAGTAATGAATCATACACATTCATGATAAATTTAAATATTTTTAATGTATACGTTGTCTAAATTTTTAGAGATTCGCGTGAGTATGTTTTATGATAGCTAATGTTTAAAATTAACTCTGGAAATTCATCCTTTGTGGAATGCGGTAAAAAAAAATAGATAAACAAACTTGATATAATCGCAACGGTGTAAGAACTCGCCTGAATTCAAGGCTGTCTAGCGTAATCCCTTGTGGCCAAGGAGTTTAAGGCACGTGATCAATATACTTCTGATCCCCATGCCCACGAGTTCGAATCCGAACTGGAAAAAAACTTTTTCTTTTTTTCAGCTACGTCAGAACGTTCAATTATTGTTCTCTACCAATTGCAAATGGTGTTCCCATTCAAAATAACACAAATTATCCCGGTACTAATTAGCAAATGCAAATATTTTAATAATGAAGAGAATAAAGACAATGAGGAAGGAACCAAAACTATTACTGATCATCATGAGTAAGAATTATTACACAAATCATACAAAGAAGTGCTTAGCTTTCGCCAGTAAAACATGATCACAGAAGGAAGCTTAAAAATTAACAAAGGAAAACAAGATAGGCAAGCAGATATCGAAGTTATATCTTGAGCTTGACAAACTATTTGTCAAGAGTTATAACTCATTTATCCTCGAAACCAACTAATGGAAGTTATGGAAAGCAATGTGAAAACTACTGAGCCAAAAATGAAAAATATCTTAAATAATTTTAAATTGAACTACTTACCAGAACATGTCGTGACAGCCATGCTCGCATTTAAAAGGACTGAAACTTCCGTATGTGTTATTCCGAGTCTTTCAATTTTATCGCTGAAGATTAAACCAAAGCTCTGTAGAACACCCATCACCGATATCTGAAAGAAGAACGAAAGAATCATGATAAATACTAAAAACTTTAAAATTACTGATACTGAATTTCGTAATTCAAGCAGATTACAACAAAAGTACACTTAACAAAGTACACCACTATTCACACGAAAGAACAGAATGAAGCGCAAATATGAATTCAAGACAGAGGCCTTCAGAAACGTTCTAATTAAGGTTAATCACTAATATCATTAACACCTAAATTGATTGACAGCATTTTCACTGACTGACTTGTTCCAATAATTTTATTATACCATGCATACTTATAAACATTGCAACAAATGCTAAACTTGAAATTGCAGGGTTTCATTACTTCGTTAGAGATTTTGATTAGCAACGTTAACCTTAAAGGAAATAAGTCTGATGATAAGCATTACGTTACAGTATGATGAAATAACATAAGAAAATACTAACATCGTTGTCAGGAAATTTTCACTTCGAAACCAAACTCGAACCAGTCCCCAAAGAAATGGAGAGATGATATGCAAGCTATTGCAGTAAGTTACATATCTTCCTTTTTTTTTCTTATTATATACATTTTTTTACAACAATAGTTGTGCAGGGTGTCAGTAAATCTGGCAATTTTGGAAGCTCAATTAAACTAAATTATAATTCAAGCTAATACATACCATAGTAGTTGTTGGAGGACACTGAAGATCCGGATACTCCGAACGTATTTTTTAATATTTTTATTTCTAATATTCTAAAAAAAAAAAAAAATAATAATAATATTGTAAAATCTCGTCTATGATCATCATATTATTAATAGTTGGCAAATGTTAATATGAAAGTACTTTCTTCCAAACTTTTCTGCTGACGGAGAAATGTAAGTATACAGAATGATAAAATGGAAACATAGTAAAGGCAATGCGACAGGTTCGACCATAGTCGCTTGTACATATGAAATGTCGCCAATGGAAAACTGACCCATCGCCACGTGATCCGTCGCAGAATTCGGATTGTCAATAGGAAGGCAGTTAATATGAAGTCCCACTGCCGGCCATCTTGACTAAGGTTTCCCAGGGTTCCGGTGAGAAACTACAGAAAATTTACCACTTACATACTAAGTGTCTATTTAAATTATGTTCCTAATTGGATTGCTACCGGGTGATATAGAAACTATTTATGATGTTTAAGTGTAGAGTTCTTGAAATTCAGTTGTAAATACAACTTCATCAAATACATTCCATCCTGCATTTTAAGACTTGTCCCAGAAAGTTGTGCACATATTGTGGGAATGAATAACAGAAGTTTTGTGAAAGAAAAGAAGTTAAATGTTGATCAAATATTAATAGTAAAACAGAAAAAAGAAACCACTACATTTCAGTAAACTTTTTTTGAAAGTAACTTTTGTTTGATAGTGCTCATTAATTTTTGCACTGTCGATTGATCTAATTTTTTGCTGCCTTAAACCCAGAGTTCCTTGAATGAAGCAACCTTTTAAGCACATTGTCCATTTTACGAAGTACCTGTTTAACAAATGCCCAACACCGCTTAATAGGGTGTAGTTTAGGGGTGTTAGGAGGATTTAATTGCTTCAATAAATTTCACCTGATTTCCTGAAAAACAATTTGTTACCAATTTAGAGTACGAACTTTCTGGGACAATCCTTATATTGATTTATTTTGCGTGTAACACTCTTGAAACCAACTTACTTCGTACCTACATTTGCTAGACTCGATCCAAGGACAATCATCCATCCCCAGCCACCATCGGGAGGAATGAGCTCCACTTCTTTCTTTTCTTCATCCTTGGTCCCTGGACTTCCTTCTTTTATCAAGATTTTTTCATTTTTCTTGTCCTCATTCTCTTTTCCCAATCCCATTACGATTATTAGCTTCTTTGTATCAGGTTATACTTCTGGAATATTAAAAGAAAAATCATTAAATGTGATAGTTACAGGTATTAAAAAATTTCGCGCACAGTAATTAAATCGTATAATGAAATACATATTTTAAAATGAATCTATGCAATAAGATTTATTACAGAGAAAATAATCTAGGGTATAAATGATTGTGGATTAAAAACAAACAACAAAAAACTGCATTCGAATAATCTATAAGGGTCGAAATCAATATTTACTAAAATGGCCCATACAAAATAAAACATTCTTTTTTCAATAATGACGTTTTTCTACGCGAAAACCAATGCCTACCTATTTCATTAATCCTATATTGTCCTCATTATCAACGGATTTTTTTCCTTGCAAAGTAATTTTCGCCTTTCTCTGGAAGGCATCTTTATGTGAACACCGATTATTGTATGAGAATATGTCTTTGTATCAGAAATTTAAAAAATGAGAATTGTTTAAGGCTTTGAACTTCACCGCCACTTACATATCTTGATTTCAACTGTTTTACACGTGTTGCTAAGTCATATGGTTAAAACTAAATGCATAATATGTAATATTACTAAAACTGGTTTATTAACATATTGATCAAAATATGCGTGGATTTGTCTTATCAATATGTTAATCGAAATTTGCATGTACTGTGGAATTTATTTATAATTTAATTAATAAATATATGTGAATAAAAATAATAAAAATTAACTAGTGCTTTTACATTAATTTTTACCTAAAATAAGTGTGTGACAAAGGTGATAGTTTATTAGCTAAGCAATAGAAAAAGGGACCTTATAATCTCACTCAATCCGTCCGTTCGTCCATCAGTGTCCAGAAATTAAATTTGAGGAACCACAAGGGGTAGAGAGGTGAGACTAGCTCACATCCTGATTGGTGCTTCAGTGTTGCCAACCATTTCTTTAAAAATTCAGTTGTTCAAAATATTTCCATTTCGTTAAGACGGATGCAAAATATTTCCATCTGCACCAAACTTCGCATAAAGATTACTCGACACAATAGAAAAATGTTGTGGGTATCCATGTCCCCAAACACCCCACCTGCCAGTATTTCCGAACTATTTTCTACAAAACCGATTTTTTGAAATTGCTTTCATTACATTTCGTGTAGTAACACCAAGCTTGGTATGAACACTATCCACACAACAGAAATACGCTGTTGGGTGTCTACAAGCACCACGTTCTCAGTGTTGCCTGCCCTTGTCCAAATATATACTTTATGAACTACTAAGTGAAGAGACGTAGTTATTGTGTCGTCGAAGAGGTCTTGATTTAACTAGCTCAGAACCTCTGGAACAGTCATTATTAGACACCGCTGTTGACAGTGTTGCGAACCATTTTAAAATTCGATATTTGTTCAATTTGCTTCCATACAGTAACATGTATCTGAACCAAGCTGGGAAAAAACATTGTTCAACAGAATAGAAAAGCGCTGTGGGTTTTACTGTCCCTAAGCACTCCAGTTATCAGTGTTGCAAACCAATTTTATAACAATTAATGGTTGTGAGCGTGAAATGCTATCAAGTGACCGGAGCTTTAGCGGAGTTCGTAGAATCGCAGCGCTAACTTTTTTTGTTTAATTTAGCATTTAAGGCCTTCAGGCAATTTTCGGCTGACGCCAGATGGATAATGATGGGATGAATTGGTGGAATTAAGAAAGTGGGAGGAAACGGGAGAACTTCGAGAAAACCCACGTAGCATGAGCAGAGATCGAACCGACGACCCCTAGTGCCAGAGGCAAGCGCTCTACCAATTGAACCACCGCGGTCCATGCAGCGCTAACTTGTTTAAATTAATGGAACACGCTTGCTCAAGGGCCCCTTCGATATTGTTGGTGAATCATGAATTATCTTAAAAGACGATATTTGAGTTGGTGTCCTTTCAAAAATTTCTGTACCCTTTTTCTCACTTTGTTTACATTTTCAAATGTGGGTACACATACTGAAACCAGTTTCCATCCAATAATCGTTGTTCGCCTGAAGATGTCTTCCGAAGGAAGGTGACAAGTACTTTGGTACAAAGAAAAAAATCTGTTGACAATAAGGACAATAATGGATTAATTAAACAGGTACTCACTGTACTTTTAAGCTAATCTGTTAGAACTTTAAGTTAGTTTCAATTATTATAATTGAGATTACAATTAAATGAATGGATATTTATTCTTATTTCTATTATTCTGGATATTAGTATATCGCAACATAGTAAAAATGATATTAATTCAACTTACATTGCAAGCGATATATGGCTAGGTTTTGGAGTTCTAACTTGAACTAATTGAATCTGTTCTTTGTACAAATCTTCGTCGACCAGTAGTTCCAATGACATTTCCTTTCATACATTAGAAATTTGTAACCAATCTTTAAGGAATGAGCACGCATTGAAGCGTAAAGACTGTTTCTTTTTTCTTCTTCGTGAAAAAAAAAAGGAGGTGGTTTTAGGCGCACTGCCCTTAAACATTCTTTAACACAGACTTCCTCAAAGCAAATAGTTCTCGGCATAAAGCATAGAAAATATTCACTATTTTACCTATGGCAGCACATGCTCATTTTAAATTGATAAAAATTCGCTCCAAACAAGAGTAAGTATATGGTGTTATCACTTAACACACAATTATCCAACAGAGCATAAAACTGATGGAAACATGTTTCATTCATTGTGGAGGAAGCATTGAATTATTAATGGCCTTTAGACAAGTTTGGCTCAGGTCGGGATAAGGTATGGGGAGAAAGTTGGCCAAAGCCTAGTTAGAAGGTACCATTTTAGCAGTAACCTGGTGCGATCGAGGGAAAAACTAAAAAAAGAAAAACCCTCAGTCAGGATGGGTGGCCGCTAGGTGTGGTGGAAGAGAAATACTGGTATGGATAAAATAAGTAATCAAATTATCAGACGAAAACAACCGAGCGACCATAGCTCAGTGGTAGACCGATGATTTAGCAATCGGAAGGTCCTAGGAACGATCCCAGCAGCCGTCCATCCTGACTGAGCTTTTTCCATTATTTTTCCTTTCACATAAGGTAAATACTAGGATGGTACCTATAAACTAGGCCCTGGCCGACTACCTTTCAACATCCTCTTCCCCACCCTATCCGGTCGGAGCCTCAGATTCCTAAAGGTCATGAATAAATATATTCAAACTCAATCCGACGAACATATGGAGAATTTTAAAAAGTTAGTTGTACAGACTGTATTGCGAATAGTTTTGCAACATTACATCATAGTGACTATACATAAATTCTTGCATATGTAATAAACTAAATAGAACATTCCTGGCACCTTTTTTGTTTTTGTTTTTTAAAGGACTTACCATTAGTAGTGCTTACAATAAGACATTCACTTAGCAAGACACGAAAAATCCACGATATGTAGCACAACAAAGTACTTCTCCATTTGCAAAAGTGAGAAGACAAATAGCGTTATAGTTCAAGTCAGACGGAAAACGCATACACTAACTCTTCCAACTATCAATAGTCTTCCGAGTTTATTCCAAAAGTAATTGTTATACATAAGCACTTCCTTTACCAAGGTCAGAGTATTCTGAGCTCTTGCTTCCGCGAAAAAATAGTCATAAAAATTCATTGTACATCAAATTAATTGCATCTATTTGAAGAACATTTATTTTCTATTGTAATATTACTTAATAGGAACAACCGTAGTGTTGTGCTTTTCCTGCAATATCGTAACATGAAACTAAACTGAACAACAAAAAATTATTAATCTCTTCTCAATTTACGTCTTATCAGTTATAAATAACAATATAAACAAGGAAGTTAAATGAATTGGTCTATGCAGAAAGGGCTTCAGTTCCTTCAACCTGTTATGTTGGGAAGACGAAAAGCGATTTTACTCCGTTGATGTCAGAAGGCAAAAATTGAAATAAAATTATATACAGTTATTCGTTTAATTTTTGTGTCAGTTTTTGGATGTTCTGATCAGAATACAAGGTATTATTTTCCCCAAAAATAAAGTTAAATGATCTGAAGCCCTTTCTGCATGGACCCATTCAAATAATGTTTTCTTGAATTATACACAGCGGCGGCTCGCCAAGTGCAGTTGGTGAAACTGAATTTCATCCACTGATTTCTTCACTTAGTAAATAAAGAAAACCTTTTTTTGTTTTATAGATACAATGAGGTAGATCCCAGCAGAAACACCAAATAGTTTGTTTACAGTTTTGTACCCTACAATTAGTAAGTACTCTGACGCTGGAAAGCAGAGTAGTTTTGCGAAATGGAAGAAGTTACTTCTATAAACCTTCCACAAATCTAGCTGTGTGTGGTTGCTACGTCGGGGATGGACGCTGCACTGCGTGTTGCCATGACAACTTAAATGCAGCAGCTTATTCTGGCAGTAGAGAAGCTGCCAACTGCTTCCAGAGACATCACTTCTCTTCCGGCTTTCCAACGTACCAATAAAATAAAAGTTATCATATATAAAGTTGACTTATATTAGGTAGAGGTAGGGTTGATAGAAGAAAAGAAGTAGCTATCCTGGCATTAACCTGGTGCGGCTGGACGAAAACCCTGGAAATACGTCAGTCAGGATGGCCGGTCGCTGACGTCGAACGTAGGACCTTCCGAATGCGAAGCCAACCAAGTTATGATCGCTCTGTTCTCGCTTTAGGTGTAATAAAATGCTTGCAGAGGGATGTTATTCTTTAGACATCACATTATAGACAGTCCATCTTCAAATTTAATTAATATTTCTTTCTCCTTACCCAAGTATTAGTAATACTATACTTTCAGCAATCAGCATTTATAACATTTATAAACGGTCTTCATTGTTGCTTGTGGCTTTACAACTATGACTGTTAGTTGCGAAACATAACACTTTCCCGCATTTACAGAATAGAGAATTTCCAGCAATCCTTGGATATTACTTTTGCCGCTTATTTTAAATTTATTTATGACCTTTAGGCTTCTTATACATTTGTAGAGTAGTATTATATTGAAGATGACGTTGGCGTATAATTTTGTTCGCTAAATTCACTCGAGTGGAAAAGTTCGGTTTTGGGTTTGGTTCTGGATGGCGTAACTGCCTCCAACTGCAGTATCGTAATGGTTTATATCTCGTTTGAAATCTTAATAAACACATATTGGAAAATACATAAAATAAATGTTTACGACGCGCTATATGTAGAAGAAAAAAAAATGATGAACTACACCAGGCCACTGAATAATCCAGCCTTCAATCCGGGCAACACTGGAGTCTTTAAAGTTTACACACGCACAAATAAAAATGCATTATTACAATCGCAGAAGTTTCATCGAACTTCAAATCAAAAGAAAAATATTGTAATATTCCACGTGCTTGAGCACGAGTTTCACAACCGCAGCGTCAGCTTTGTAGTAACGCAAGTACTACAAGTAGTAAACATTTGTAGAACAAGTGACATAATGTGAACATTCAGAGATATACAAACAAGAAGACGACGACACCAGTTTTACCAGTAAATCAATAGGAGCCACTATCATCGGAGGAGGAGCCTGGAGGACCACCGATGGAGGGCTATAAAAACTCGACGCAATCTTATAATTTATTACTTGCCTGGGTGATCACCTCTCTCCTCTACCTTCTCCCTAGTACACAATTAGCAGTCGGACCGGTACACTCCTTCTAACCCTGCACACAGAGTTAGCAGTCGGACTAGTGTGCTACCCTTCCTGCACACACAGTTAGCTGTTGGACTGGCACATCCTTGACACACAGTTAGCTGTCGGACTGGTGTCTTCGTTACGCACACAGTTAGCTGTTGGACTGGTGCGACACCTATCCTAATTCTTTTCTACGAGGCATATCACCCGAGAAGAAGCCATAAAAGAGTTACCCTGTTACCATGTTGAGGCATATCAACTTATTGCTACCAACTACTTTATAACCATTCCAAGCTAAGTAACGGAGAGAAATGGCTGTCAGAATACTTTGTAAACAAAGGATCAATTACTACATACCTCCCCACAACACAAACAGAAAGAATGTGATATAGAACGAAAAGACAGGAGTTTGTACACTATTATTATTAGAAAAGCGTGCTTCAACGCTCAAAACGTTACACAAATAGATTCTGTGAATCTTAAACTACAAAAATAATTAAGTAACAAATGGAAAAAAATAATAATAATAATAAGACAAATTTGATATCTTACTAAATAATAAAATATGGGTACAATAATATCCAGTGGTATTTTAAAGGATATTGATTATTACGTACAAAGCACTGTTATTTCCATGGCAGCATTTTTCTAAGTCTCATTTATCACCTTAAATTCATTTTGTGAAATGGTAATCTGCAGTGCTTTCGTGTTGTTTTTTCAATACTTCGAAAACTACAGGCATTCGCGCAACTGTTCGTAAATAACATTTTAATTACTTTGTAACAACCCTTACTTTGTCATGTTAGCATGCGTCTTGATATGTTCTTTAAAATGGCATAAATATTTCATATCCATTTAATTAATTTAATTTCATATCTGTAACGACACCCAGATTCTAAGCGGTCACTCATTTCAGACAGTGTTAAAAATGTATTTAACAGTGAAGTTTTCCAGAAAAGTAATATACAGATATTCGATTTACAGATGTCACGTCCTGCCCCTTTGCAAATACATTTAAAAAATGCAACTACCTGCTGTAAACAGATAAATTTGAATTTGAGTTATTCATTTTGTTCGCAAGTAAGAGTTTTTATGCTGTCAATGACTATTGGAGTGATGACACAATAAGTGATAAATTATGGTGATGTTAATTGCACAACAATTACTTTTAAAATTCAAAATTATTCACTTATGTATAGTGTCGTCTTGCAATAATACAAGAACACTGGAACTTAAAAAAAGACCACACATACACAGTTCCAAGCATTAATGGATAAATCGTTAGTGCTCACCGGCACCGAAAAGTCATTTGGGGCTCTACTCAGCATGCATATAATTTCTTTATTACAGCACATTTTCATAACTAACCAACGCTCCACTTTCAACCTGTTCTCTTTATGACGATCCAAAACTGTCATCGACGTCAAGCTTTTCCAAAATGCAGAAAACTAAACAAAGGTATCACTACATTCTAGCAGGATGAAAGACAGAAAATCGTAGACTACCAATGATGCAAACATAAGCGACTAAGAAACCAACCAAATTTACAACCGTCATGTCAATTGGACAAATGATATTTGTTGCCTTGTCTGCTTATGGATACACGCTAAAAATAGTTAATTCAGATGAAACAGACAATACATTAGGCCTACATATTTCATAACAGTAAGAAAGAATCATTAACAACAAACCACTGTACTGATTCTTATAGTTGTTTGGGAAAGAATCTGTAAAAAAAAGCACACACCTCTCGTTTCTCGTTCACGTATCAAGTACACAGCACACGGAAGTAATGAATTTTCATTTCCTCCTCGTAATTGTAAGAGCCTGGAAACACAGGAAAAAGCATTAATTAGAACAAATTCCGTTTCCATACAGTATGTACAGATACTAAACAACAATCCACAGTAATGTTATACAAATAGAAAGACTCAATAATGATAGATTAAGATGTTATAATTAACTTGCATACATGTTTCTCTTCTAATACCACAATAACTTACTTCTCTAACACACTATCTAATGTTCAGTACAGTGTACGAAACACTCAAATAAAACCTTTTTTTTTTTTTTGTACTATTCGTACAAAATTAGTAACTATGGATTTCCTTTCTTATTCTTTAAAACCGCTAAAAATTTGTCCCTCGGCGAGCACTTTCGAGAACAGGGAAGAGAAACATATCGGCAAGGGTACTTGTCGGCGTACAATACTGGCATTCGCCTCGTAAAACTAAGAAAGATTTCTCAATGTCGCTTTTTGGTAAGATTGTACAATTGCCTCATATATGTATCGGTGTATGTAGTCGGATTAACAGTAGCTAAACCGTGAAAGTCCTTTATTTATATGGATACGCACATGTCGAAGCTCGATTTCGAAGAAAATAAAGAACACACACACAGTAAATTACTAAACTTTATTACAGATACTTACATTTTCCACCATGAACATGAATTTAAAAAGTTGTAAGGTAACCAAAAAAGTTCTTGAAGTTTTTGATGTCGCATGGGAAGACGTGATCACTGATACGGAAATAAGTGTCTCAGGTGATGAAAAAGCGATCGGGGTGGGAGTAGGAATATTAACCATGACCAAAACAGGCGCTTTGCGCACGCACAGCAATCATAGCTTGAGTGGTGGAGAAGACAAGTAGAGCTGTCGAAGCAGCTCGTTCGGGGTTGACTGTTTTATGGATGGGCTTATCGCAGCCAAATCAAGTCTCTTTTGGGAATAATTCTGTGTTAACGCATCGCCAGGCATTAGTTTCAGAAATTCAGGTCTCAGATTTATCCCTGAGTGATGAACCCCACAGTGGGCGCACACAGTTAGCTTGGCCATAGAGCATGACAACAGTCAAATGTGTGGTGAGCTTGCCAAACGTTTCTGACGAAACACTCAACTTCACCTGCGCCGCATAGGGAAGGCATACAAGTTGAGCACCAACGAGTGACAGCCTGTTCGTCGTTGCTTTCTCGGCACCGCAACACACCCATATTCGATCGAGTGCTGACCATGACGAAGAGTGCGTCCTAAGAGACTCCCAAGCGTGCCAGACATTGGTTGTCACCATGGGATCCTGTACCTCACACCACAATACCACATCTATACACACGCAATATCATGCTCTGTATCTGGTGGTGGACTAGTCACCAAGTGGTGCACTACGAGCTACTAACACCGGGCCAAACCATCACTCGTAGCAGTTGGAACATGCGCAACAGGCACTCCAGCAGGAGCCACCCCCATTGGTGAATCGCAAGGTGTACTGTTCCTTGCCGACAATGCTAGGCAGCACGTAACACCGGTGGCCAGGGATACCATACAACGACTTGGCTGGGAGACATTGGGATATCCATCTTACCCCGGACCTTGTGCCACCAAATTATCATTTCTTCTATTCCCTGGACAACATTCTTCGTAGGAAATCCTTCACCAATGACGCAGACACTCATGGCCTTCTTTGCATCCAATACCCTACAGTTCTACCACCAGGATATTGCGCAGCTGCAGGAACGTTGGTCAAAGATGCTGGACATTGAAGGGGATTACTTTGAGGCATAACGGTGAGTGACACTTTCTGTTTCTATCAAAAACAGCAAGAACTTTTTTGGTTACCTTGCAATTTATGATCTTTTACAGATCTGAGACTAGGTGTTCAATAGCCTCAGGTATTTCACATTGTTAAAACTTCTTCATTTTTCTGCACAATGTTTTTTATGAAATTATCAGTATTGCATATCAATTTCACTGATATATATGCTTTCCACTCTTACCTTATTCCAACAGTAAACTTAGCTCCCTATCTTTCGTTTTGTTTGTTTTCTGCACCACCAGATGGAAAACTAGTCTAACGTAAGTGGACAACCATCTTTCAGAAATAAGTTTTTATAAAATATATTTTAAATGACAAATTTTTGTACGTTTTGACGATCTAACAGTTCGTTGAAATAATTGTACAACTTGAAAATTCTACGCTAAATTTACAAATAATTTGATGTTTGTTTCCATTATTTACAACATAATTAAAATTAATTTTAAAAGATATTTATTTTGCAGAGTACTTAAAATTTCTCTATACAAAGTTCTGAAAAAAAAATCAAGAGGATTATGCTTTTAAAAATTATATATTTGTGTATATATAACAGTTACAATCAAATATAAGGTAGCAACCATAGGTGTAAAATTCTGTTATGCTTTTAATGCCTTATGATTACTCTATCTACAAATCAGTTTATCTATTCATTATTTTCAATTATAATTTTTCTTCAAATAGGACAGTCCCATTATAATTAAATAATAAAAAGTTGTTTCTTTATATCCCTTGCAGGATCATTCCACGACCGGTATATACGGAATAAAGAAGCTTATGTATCAGAACAATGATGCCAAATAAACAAAAGGAAAATTTATTTTATTGTTTTAAAAGCTCATTATTATTATTATTTTGAAGGGCAATTATTACCGTTTTGAAAAACAAAAGATATTCTTTTGTGTGAAAAACTGAGCTCCCTAGTATGTCAGTATGCCACTGCAATGTAGTAATATTTTCGAATGTCATTTATTGTAAAAGAATAGCTTTCCTGCTTTAGAGCTCTTAAATAGTTTAAAACTACAGCAGAAACGTTTGGGACATGCAGTATATACAGTGTGCTCAATTCATTACAAATCACTATATTATGAAATCAAAATCCTACCTTAAGAAATATTTTTGAAGATTATGATTGAAGAATGTACCTCAGAGGGGGATTTCTACGCCCAAAGCCAACTGCTTGACCATGAAATTCCATCCTCGAGAACCACCTTTACGTAGCACCATCGTCAATGCTTAAACACAACACTTAGGTGCAACTTAGACTGTGATTTGCTAACACATCTTACGTCATTATTTGACGACATTTTTTACCTCATTTATACCTCAACGTTCATGGATATTATTTTTTTTTCTATTTTGATGTTAGTAATCATTTCCCGTAAATTTGTCGAGGTATTTTACGCACTATTTTTGGAACACACTGTACCTTGTAGTATAAAACTTGTTCTTTACATCGAAATGAATTGGATGAAGTACTGCCGGAATATAAAATCCAGGCTTTACCTACGCAAACTACACGAGATAAATCGTAATAAAGAAAATCACTTCGACTCACTTAGAAAATCCTGCTGCGGATAGCAGACGATAACTTTGCAGTGAAGGAAGACACAAACAACACGTCTATTTACATCCACGCCATTTACTAAATTGTATGTGATGTCATATTCTAAACTGTCACTGAGAAACACACCTGTGATTATATTTTAATATCTACGTGTTATCTCTCTACGTTAACTCAAGGTTACCTGTCTTCCATATCGATTCATACTCGAACGTTATCTGTTAGTTGTATACATATATGTTTGCTAAAACTTTTCATTTCCAAGTTTTCTTTGAGATATGGTGAGGTAAAACACTTGTAGCTCACAACATCGTTTCAACCGACAGAAAATGGTGCAATCAGAAACCTAAAAGAAAACCCAATCGCTCTAAATTCTGATGCAATCACGTGATTAGTAATTACTACAAATATATTATAACAACAGATAATAAGAGAAACTTTTACCTGATTGATTTTGACTTAGACTTGATTTTGATTTAGACGTACTTAGCTAATTTATTGGCTGAAACAGTATCTACAGTTTAAGCTTGTCTGTAAGCATGAAAGATGAAGTCTTTAAGCGAGCATACTTCCGTGGATAAAGATAGTGGAAGAAAGGTTTCTACGAGTATTATATCGTAGAATCTATTCGAGATATTTAGCGAAAACTTCAATAATATCTAGCGAATGCCTGACAAGAGCAGGTGTGAACCTGCATCACTTTCGACAATAGCGATCCAGCAACCATAACTTTCGCTCCTAAACTCTAGTCCATTTGACTTGATGCATAATAATCTTGGACTTTGTAATTTAACTACGAAACAGCCAGAACCCGAACGAGTGTAGATCATTAAGTCATATACTGGTAGGTCTAAAGTTATGTTGTTAAACATGTGTCACTGTCAACTGGGTACCCCGCGCAAAGCAAGACGAGAAAACAGTGAAAAATGGTAGTGTTTTTGTGTCTGCTATGAGCATAATACAGACAGACAGTTTCTTTATCGCGCTGATTCGGTATGCTACTTACCATTAGGCATGAACTTACCAGTTTTAGCTTTTTTCTATTCGAGAAGAAGAAAGCTTTGTACACGAACTGTGTCAGAAACAACAAGATTATGAGATATTCAAAGCCCACACGCAGAATCTAAGCAGGGGCGTACTAAGGGAGAGGGGTACGGAATTCGCCCATTGCAGAGGACAGGATATGTGGCGACCTCTAGCTAATAAAGTAAGCACTATTAGGAACTAAGGTACTCGTACATGTATAACTCCTTTTATCTATACCCCACTCATCATGTCCAGGGCGACATAGATGCTCAGTTTAGAGAAAAGTTGTCGTTAAGGCTGGATAAAAGAGAACCCACAGATGCCTAGCCATGAGGGCCATCTCACTAGGAACACTCCCGTGATGATAATCTGGGATAAGCGCAATTCCGCACGCAATCGATGGCCCACTAACCACAAAAGCGTCATACAAATTTTTACGCCCCGCACTCAAAGCATCAAGGAGAAATAAGCAAAAAACAAATCAAGAATTGTATGAAGCAGAAGACATATTCCATGCCAAATCAAGACAGTTACTCTCTCTTTTCAACCCAACTATCCCAGAATTGCATTAAATTCGGGAAATTGGAGATATTAATGGAACTTAGCCACCGTGACAATTGTTAAATCCTCGATACCTTTTAATCTTAAAATTAGTCAAGGTCAAATTGCTATGTTCAAGCTCCCTAGCCATCTACAAATTGATGTAACTCTGCCTCTATTTGGCCTTAAAAAGCTAAAATAAATTGTAGTTCAAAGAGATTGCAACAAGCTCTCCAATGATATATATAACAAGTCTTTTTTTCGGGTAAAAATATATTGATGATCCTTTGGCCTTGACCTTTGACCTTGAAAAGCTTAAAACATGGTCCCCTTCAAAAATTACGGAGAGAATATGTTTTGTAGTCCATACTTTGCTATAAAACATACGAAAATTCAATATGGATCTGTAAAAGAATCAGCAGATAATACAGGGTTTCCAACTTTGTGGCAAAACTGCTGTCATTGGTCAATAAAATTAATATTTCACAATAAATCAGAAACAATGCATTAAAATAAAATTTAGCGTTTGGGAGTTGATTTGCATTACTATCGTGGATATTAACAGATACAATGTCGAGAATTATCAGTGCTGTCAACCCGAGATAAGGTGGATTTTTCGACTGGAACAGTCTGTTGATTTTCGTATTTGGAATTTGTAATGATGGTAATCATTCTATGTGACGCAGGTTAAACGTGTAAAGGTTTTATAGCGACAATTAATCTGTAATAATATTCACAGTTTGCAACTCTGTGTTCTATGCATCATATAGAATGATTACTATCATTAGAGAATTCAAAATACCAAAATAAACAAACCTAGTGTTAAAGATATACGAGCAAAGAATAAACCAAGAATGTTCGAATGCGAAACAATTTTATAAAAAGTAAACTACAGCAACTACTATGAGCACTGCGAACCACCATGTTCGAACATAAAAGCATATATCGCTTTGACAATAGGTGTGTTTGTTTTGGGATTTGGAATTAATTCTCTTCCAAATACGAAAAAGCAACAGACTATTCCACTTGAAAAGTCCACCTTATCTCGGGTTGAGAACACTGACAATCCTCGACATTTTATCTCTTAATATCCACAATACTAATGCAAATCCATTCCCAAACGCTTAATTTTACTTTAATGCACTGTTTCTGATTTATCGTGAAATATTCATTTTATTGACCAGTGACAGCAGTTTTCGCCTCAAAGTTGGAAACCCTGTATTACCTGCTGATTCTTTTACAGATTCATATTGAATTTTCGTAGGTTTTATAGCAAAAGTATTCGACTACCAAACATATTCTCTCCGTAATTTTTGAAGGGTAACATGTTTTAAGCTTTTCAAGATCAAAGTTCCAGGTTAAAGGATCATCAATATATTTTTTACCCGAAAATAGACTTGTTATATATATACATATA
>JAGDQP010000426.1:81085-93275 GCA_022664845.1 Lepisma saccharinum | reverse complement strand
ATATATATATATATATATATATGTATAAATCACAGCCATATTCAATCCACTAGTGGATGAGGCCTCTCCCCGAAGGGAAGAGTTAGTCTACTGCTTCCACGCTGACCAGACGGGTTGGGAGAGGAGAGCCGAAGCTCTCACTGTGATCGCCACTGTCTTTTATTCACAGCAGCTCCCCAATTATCCTCACGATGCTGGGTTGACACCGTAATTTTTTAGAGCCCCCACCGGGAATCGAACCCGGGACCGCTCGCACTACAATGTATTTGAGCTTCTTAGACCAAATAGAGGCAGCGTTACATCAATTAGTAGATAGCTAGGGAGCTTGAACATAGCAATTTGACCTTGACTAATTTTAAGATTAAAAGGTATCGGGGATTTAACAACTGCCACGGTGACTAAGTTCCATTAATATCTCCAATTTCCCGAATTTAATGCAATTCTGAGATAGTTGGGTTGAAAAGAGAGAGTAACTGTCTTGATTCGGTATGGAATATGTCTTCTGCTTCATACAATTCTTGATTTGTTTTTTTGCTTATATATCCTTGATGCTTTGAGTGCGGGGCGTAAAAATTTGTATGGCGCTTTTGTGGTTAGTGGGCCATCGATTGCGTGCGGAATTGCGCTTATCCCAGATTATCATCTCGGGATTGTTTCTAGTCAGCTCGGTTCTCGACGGACCTGGTGAGGAGCACAGAATGAAAAACGTGCAGTAAACGCTAAGAAATTGTGACTGGAACAAGCGCAAGCACAGCCAGCATCAGAATGGACGAGCAAGTTCAGAAGATAAATGGAAAGTACTGTAAGTAAGGGTACGAAATGTATGAAAAAAAAAAAATAGCGCAAGAGGCACTCACTAAGAACATTATTTTTCTGGAAACCCATGAACAAAGAATTAAAGAGAATATTGACAAAATGTTTTGTAGGACAGTATTATGTTTTACGAAACAGAAATGAAGATTCGACAAGTCATGGAAGAAAATACAAGACTTCGAAATGTAGGCATAGAAAAGAATGGAAAGAAATCTGCAAAATACACAAAATATTTATAATGTGGACGTGCTGGAGAGAGTAGGTGAGAGGCCAATACAATAAGTAGGGGAAACAATAAAGAAGGAAAACAGAAACTGGTAAGTACATTGCTCGTGTACATTAACGAATACAGCTGAATCTATGGTTGAAATAAATCGTGCATAAAGAGAAACACAAGATAGGGATGAATGAAAAGGGTTTTAATTAGCATCAAGGACCTGCTACTCTCGCCACACAATATTATTGATGACTTACCCCAGTTTTACAATCGACACTCAAAATATGACTTGGCCTTAACTTAGCGCTGGCTAGAAGCTTAGCGGTCGATTGTAAAACTGGGGGTTAGTGTTGAGGCCAGAGACCGCCCACGACCATGAGATTTTTCCATGGTTTATCCTCAGTCACACCAGGCAAAATATTCTCTCATCCACCCTGACTAAAGGTCATAAATAAATTCAAACCTAGTGTTCAGGGCAAATGAGTTCTGTTTTTTTTTTTAATGTTATGTTATGTTATGTCATGTCTTGTTATCCTTCCAAAAGATAACCAAACTCAGTATGGAATTTGTCTACTGGAAGATGGAGCTGAAGGTTCGGTCGAACAGAAAAGAAAACGAATACAACTAATACGCATTATTAAGGAAGAAAAACTAAGTTAAGACAAAAAGCCACCTCCGCGATTGGAACTTACGCCCTGTTTCCAGTGTCACTGTTTAAACAGCTCCCTGACTATTAAATCACAGTTTCTGGAATAACTTGTTACTTTTGTCCTTGTCTGTTAGCCTAGTACTGTAATATGAAGTAGAGCACACAAGTCTCAAGGCATGACGAATCGTTGAGTAACTAACTGTTAGAGCTTTGAAATGCGTTATATTCGTTAACTAACGATTCGTTAAATTCGTACCGAAGGTTGGTGAAACACTTAAATTGAGTTCCACAAAACGATACTGCAGTGCTCGATTAATATCTAGACAGACGTCAGAGCTGACCTCATTGGTCCATTTTCGGTTTAATCAAAACTGGACGAAACTTTCAGTTCTAGCTGATCTTTACACTTCTTGTCGCTGTGTGGTCAATTTGTTTTAATACTTGAATTAAGCACTACAGAATCGTGTATATAATAGCAGACCCTATTGACGTTGTTTGCAAGAATTAAGATGTAAATAAACAAACCGCACAGTGATAAGTGTAAAAGACTGACTTAGAGCTGAAAGTTTGGTTCATATTGGACTGAACTGGCAATGGACAAACGAGATTAACAGTTTCCTCTTGTAGAAGTTAATACAGAAAAATGACGGTCGCCGTCACAGGGACTCGAACCCAGACTCCGGTCGGGTATGCTCCTCTGGCACTCGGTTAGGTTCCATTTCACCACAACACGGCTAATATAAAATGCTCCGCACACTACGACTATCTCCCAGCTCCTAGTAGCTAATTATGAAGTCAGGACACTTCATATGTTTGGACATTTGTTGAGGAATTTGTTCCACAAACGTGCAGTTTGAAAGAATAGATGTTTTAACTTTAGAAAGGAACCTTGGGTGAGGTAAATATAGAAATAAATACAGAAAAACGGGACAGCCGATTGGGAAACCAGGAATCGAGTCCCGGTGGCAACGGTTGCAAATTTTTCTACATTACCCTACACAAGATTTCTTGAGGCGAAAAAAAAAGTAATGTCAGTTTCCTCGTGTGTCTGGCTTCGGATACTCTTGATTTGTAACGCAATCGAGCACTCCCATATTATAAGTTATAGATGAGTGGTACTACCTGCAATAGTTTTAATGTAGTGTAACATTTACGTTTTGAGACTTATGTGCATCCGAGGATTGGGTTCGGGAGTGAAATATTTTTCGAACTAAATTTCCAATACGGACTTTACCTTTTGAAAAGATTTGTTAATAATCACATGATTCACATTAATAACCTAGCCACATAATTTGTATAAAACCGCAATGCCCAAGGATGCCATACAATTTAAAGTATACACATTTGTACTTAGTGTACATAGCCTCCATTGCATTTATTGGAAAGAACAATCATAACATCCGTTTCGTACGCATTCTTCCATCAACGATTAATAAGCAAAAGACATAAGAAAAAGCATATCCATGAGAGTAAAAGTATGGATGTCACTGTAACCGCGTAAGATCAATGTAGCCAGTTACGTAAATTGGAAGGTGACACTTTCGTTTTGTATAAATTACTGTTTTCGGCTAAAGTTCATATGAAAAATACGTACCTTTGAAACATGTATTGTTATCCTCTTGAATAACTGAAAGAATTCCTTTGAGAAATTACTTTTCTCCTTCAACCAGAATGCATAGTTAGTGCGAAAGACAATTTATTGTTTTTTGTATGTATACGTGTGTTTGAAAATGCAAATAAGGTGTGAACAGAGTATAAGTTTATCAAAAGAAACAACGAAAATTTTCCTTAAGTATCTAAACGTAACACAATAAATTGTCGTTCGCACTGAAAGCGAAAAGTACTTCTGCAAAGAAATTGTCTCAGTTATTCAAGAGGGCAACAATAAATAAAAACATCCATGCCGTCGGCGAGATTCGAACTCGCAACCTCATGAAAGGCGGCACAGTGCCTTAGACCACACGTCTCCCGAAGCCGGCTTCATTTTTAGTGCTTTACCTTCTCTGAAATCAGAGTGCGCATTAGATTTGATGGAATCGAACGGTCTAATAACTGTCAGACTTTTTTTTCGTACAATATAATGCAGGTGTAGTTTCGTATTGAGTGAAAAAAAGTTTTTTTTTTTTTAATTTTGCGTTATTTTGAGGTAGATATGTAATTTGACGTACAGATAGATAGCTTTTGTTTTGTGCTTTTCATTGGGATTCCTAACATATTTTCTTACCAATTCATGTTAATCCTATAAAGACCTCTTTTCGAAAGCTTAGATTCGGGTTGGTGAGGCGAAAGGCAGAAACTAGGACCTCAGTATTAGGGATAGAATAGCGATGCTATCATTCCTTCTTCCTCTCTATTCTGTGTGTTGGTAAGATAACTCTCCTTTCCTTGTTGGTTGGCGTGCAAACTCGATAGAATACTCTTCTTTCAAGTAACATTTTGCTATATCTATTTTTAATATAGGTAAGAATGATAAAATTCTGTTCTTGAGAACATCCTTGTGAGACAATCCAAGAAGCTAACTTCTCGACGATCAGCACATCATGCAGCGTACTGAGCTGCATTTAGAGTTACAAAATAAATAGGACAATTCAAAGAATTACTGTATTTACTCGCGTATGAGTCCCCTCGCATAATAGTCGCAATCTAGTTTTCTGTCTTTGAAATCACCTATCTAGTGACAGTCCAAACAACACGTTCTAAATAGCATTTCGTTATGATGAATCATGTATACCTTCGAAGCAGCAAAACAAGTCACGCAAACGCCCACCGTCTCTGATCTTCAATCCCGAGACTAAGTTCGTTAGTCGATTCAGAATGTGTTCTATTGTGCTAGTTGAGAGCAATGAGATTACGCCACGAAAGCAACAGATGGCTACATAATCCTTAATAATAGGCGCAAAATTATGCCTACTAGAATCTACTTTCCCCCTTTTTTTATTTAAGAAAAAATATTTTATTTAATTTTTATTGGCTATGCTCACGAAAGATTCATTTGAAACTGTATTACCGTAGATCGTAATTTTAAAAAATATTTATATTGTCATTTAATAGAAATAAAAATGGTGCAGCAAAACCATTTGTTCTTGATCGTCTAAAACGAAAGACAATAAAAACGACGTGGCAGTAAAAGAAGTAATATCTTCCAAACTCTTTATCGTTTTCAAACCCCTAACGAAACAATGCTATCCTCTGTAGAAGAGTACCGTATCTTTTCCGAACAACTTGTCTCAAATGTGACTTTGTTGTTGGAAACACTAATATCGTTATCAAGGCGGTAGTTTTTCTAACAATGAACAGAGAAGAATAGCATAGAATTGCATGTTTTCTCCCCTCAGGCTACTCATTCAACCAACTTCCAACCAACTCTCGACGTGAGCAGAACTTCCACATCACGTTTGCAAAAATTTAGTTTTTATTGTTAATGTTAATTGCACACACGTCCTCATTGTTATAAAAACATCTATACTGACTACTGTATTTAATCAATTAAGCTTAACAGTCAACTCATACTCATACGAAGCAGCTTTTGGGAAAGATGCGAATATGGAAGCTGCAGGGCCTGGATACGAAGAACGTGTATTGTGGCCGAACTAAATGCGAAGCTATAGTGGAAAACGTCTTAAGTCCGAAATCTATCGAGAACTGCCTCGTGGAACTAGGAGCCAGCTCCAACAATAGAATTCCATTTTCGATCTCTTCCGATGCATCGAATAAAGGGAATCAAAATTTTTCACAGTTGCTGTTCGATACTTTCACAAGGAAAAAGGTGTGCAGAATTAACTAATAGATTTTTACGAAAATAGAAACGAAAGTTCAGAAGCCATTACCAAGGAAAGAAAGAACACACTGAATAATTGTGGACTCAAAATAGCCGATGTCAGTGCATACAGTGCCGATAATGCCTCGGTCAATTACGGTGTGCACAATTCAGTTTTCCAAAAACTTTTAGCTAACAATCCAAATATCTTGAAGATTAATTGCAATTGTCATGTCATTCATAATGCTGGTAGAAATGCTTGCAAAGTGTTAACGTAAGATATGGAAAATTTTGTTTTAAAAGTATATGCGGAATTTTCTATCAGTGCACAGAAAA
The DNA here is from genome assembly GCA_022664845.1 of Lepisma saccharinum. Taxonomy (NCBI): domain Eukaryota; kingdom Metazoa; phylum Arthropoda; class Insecta; order Zygentoma; family Lepismatidae; genus Lepisma; species Lepisma saccharinum. Next base: position 87,503 of record JAGDQP010000426.1, on the reverse strand, counting down.
CTAGCAAGTTAAAGGAGTGTTTCGACTTTCTAGAAATGGAATATGAATAAGTCTTGCGACATGTAGTGACCAGGTGACTTTCTTTGCTGCGAGCTGTCGAGAAGTTGATTTTATCATGGTCTGCTGTGAAGTCGTACTTTCTGGAACTGGGTGAAGAAAACTGCAACATGGTAGTGTGGGAGTTTATCAAGAGTCAAGAACATGAGATGGAAGACGACTCAAGCGGACATGCAAACTTTTCAGAATGCTACGTGTATTTTGTTCACCATTTTATGACGATTCTGCAAGGAACTATTCTCAAACTGGAGGGCAAATCGTTAATAACCGCGTTAGTCCACACAATAATGGAAGAACTACGCGTGAAGATGGAAAGTCGGTTAAAAGATGAGTTCTTTGGCAGCAAGGCAACATCTTCCTTAAAACACGTTAAGGATACTGAAAGGCGTAAATTCATCAACGAGGTGACTGAAGTTTATCGAAGAGCATTGGCGTACATAAAGAAGTACTACAATTATGAAACATCTCCTTTCAAGCACTTTTCAGTAATCACCATCTTGAATCAAGTGAACCGACCGATTCAGTTCAATGCAGTTATTACAGAATCTTGCAAACTAGATGTTAACGAAGATGACCTCTACGATAAGGTTACACTTTTAAATGAAGTTCTAGGAAAATCTGATAAAGATACCTTCACAAATACATGTCGGTGAAGTCGGGGCGAAAATTTTCAAAGACTCGAATTTTCCTCAACTTTACAAACTTGTCGCGAAAGTACGCTTACATAGAACGTGCATTTTCTCTCATGTCAAATTTATGGACAGGCGAATGAAACAGAATGCGGGTGGACCTAGTCAAAGCGGAACTATTTACCAAGCTGAACTTCAATATATCGTGCCAAGAATTCAGCGCGTACTTGGCAAAAGAAGAACAGAAGGGACTACTAACATGTTGTAAAAACAAAAAATATATAAATACATATTACCAATGATTAAAGTATGTAATTATTGTACCTTGACATATTAAACTTAACTGAAATCTTAGCAAATCGTTATTTGGTGTTCGTATTAATTATGAATTCGTTTACTCGTATTAATGCACACAATTTATCTACAATTTTTACTCTGTCCAGTAGAACTATAAAAATTAAATACTCGCTTGGATTCTCGTCCCCCCACACCCAATCTCTAGCCCTTGTACTGGGGACCCTGGACTTCCTGCTGGGACTCTGCTCTGCCCCACAACACGCTTTCTTTCTTTTTTTAAACCTCCGATTCTCCGGGTTGGGCAAAAGTAAAAGGTGCTCACCCTAGTAGCTGACCAGTTAGTACATTTGGCATCGACATCAGGTCCACCCTATGCTGTTACACAAACATCCTTTTGTTTTACTGGTAATTCTTTACAAGTGCTCCTTCTGGCTTAGAGCACTCAGAACTCCCCAAAGTGCTATGTTTTGCTTCCTACAGTCATGAAAGGCACTAAAATACATGCAAAATAAAAATAAAAGTTCCTAAAGTGGAACTTGTTATATTACAATAACATAACAAATTCTAATTGTAGAAACTTTTTTTTTTGCACGTATTTTAGGCTCTTTCATGACTACAGAAAGCAAAACCATAGCATTTTGAGAAGTTCCGAGTGCTACATCACACTTCAAATGATTAAAGAACGTAACATCGAAAGAAAAATTAACCTTACCTTACTGAAGATTTCCTGAAATGTTTTTTCTTAAATTTTCCAGCAGCCGTCAGCTATTTCTGGTTGAACACTGATGCACCACTACGCTAACAGACATACAGCAACTACATGTGATAAATTTGCTTGAAGGAACCACGTGCAAAAAAACATGGTCGAGTAAAAAATGAATGGCTTCCTCTTCCTTACACAAACATTTCATTTTGCAGCGGATTGCTAATTTTCATCTCCCCAAAACAATCTCCGCCGCAACTCGTACATATTTTACAACTTCATAAAATCGAATAATGTTTAAACAAATTTACAGTATTGGCCATTTGACACACACCACGAACAACGTTGCTGAAGGTGAACTCACTACGACAGCTTGCCCTGCTAATACAACAGGTGATCCCAGGGTTACCAACCACAAAGCTGGGAAGAGCGCAACAGCAGTAGAAAAAAGTCGCTACAACTCGCTAAATAGAACTATGAAAATCGCTAAGAAAAAAGCGCTAACCAAGAGTGCACGTACAAACAAGGTCTCTGTTCAAGTCGCGTGTGCAATAAAAAAAAACACCGCACCTGACTTACCTAACCTCCAAGTGCCCTTGATCACAACTTTTATTAAATTTCCTCATGCCAATTTACCTAAAAAAGCGCCAACCGAAAGGGTCTTGGAACATATGCTTCCCCAAGAAGCTAGTCTGGTAATTAGCAATGCACAAAAAGTCCCGTCTGGCAACACTGAGACCTGTGCCACTCGTAGTGTAAATACAGAAAAACAAAGATGGCGCATCGCTCTGTTAGTAGGTAGGTCAGAACATAGAATATGTTTTTCTATCATGTTATACGTGTCCTTATGACACCTATTTTTGAACACGGTTTTGGAAGTTCTGGATGCAAATTAATCTAGAGAACACCATATTAAAAGAATATAACACCATACAACAGAAGGAGCACTTGTATAGTATTACCGTTTTACTCATTAGCAATACTGCTACTAGTAATTGATAATAATAGTGTTAATACTAGTTATATTAGTATTAATAGTACTACTAGTACTATTAATATTAGTAGTACTTGTAACTCATTATAATACTAGTATACTAGTAGTATTACTGTTAATAATAAAATATTAATACTACTAGTAATAATAATAGTACTACTACTACTATTAGTAATATTACTGATAGTAACACTAGTAAAAATTATAGTATTCCTAGTACTAATACTACTACTACTAATAATAATAAAAGTATTAATATTATTAGTAGTATTCATACTGCTATTACTTGTATCAATACTACTAGTTGTAGTACCAGTGTAGTACTACCACTATTAATAATAATAATAATTGAAAATGGTTTGCAACAGTGATGAGCTGAGGTCTTTAAAAGGTGCTGGGGACGAGCCTAGCTGATTTGGAACTTTAGGATGAAAAATGTTAAGATAACTTCTCGTACGTGAATATCTTATTTAAGTACCGGTAGTAACTGTGTGTTACTATTTCTAACGAATTTTAACCTAGTCAGTAATGCGTAGGGTGGACCAGTTATCTACACCCTTGAACGAGTAACAACGAGGCAACTCCAAAACGATATCGACACCACAAAATATTAACTGCCGATATTATTATCGGGTTAACTATAGTAGTGACGCACCAGTTTTTAGAAATTTACAGGAGGAATTGAGATAATTGTGTGATGTTTGAGAGGATTAGGGAGGAAAATATTGATGTTGGTACGATATAGTTTGATTGAATGATGATATAGTGTGTTTTGAAGATGTTTTAGGACGCACTGCATATTGTGGCGGAAGGAACTATTTTGCCTAGAGTTACAGTTGCTGTCATGTGGAAGGTGGTAAGGCAGTGTTGAAATGGCGTATTTTTGTGATGATTATGACTTTTCTTGCGTTATTGTTATTGAATCGTATGGAAATGACGAGGGAAAGTGCAATTTGACGGTTATTTAGCAGAGTATTTATGTAAGGAAAGGAAAAGGCCCCGAAACAATTGTACACGACTTTCTAATGAAAATTGGGAGAGTTAACACTCCTGTGTGCTGAAGCTGTGTGAATATGTGTCAAAATATATTTTGTAAAGATAAATGACCGCACCTAACTTTACCTAACCTCCACGTTTATATGTTTAGTAATTTAAGATAATTTACGAAAAAGGAAATCGATTTTGGTGATTTTAAAATTGGTGCGTCACTACTATAGTAAAGCCTTATTATCGGCCTTTACTATACGTCAGGGGTTTCATTTAGATCCATCACAGGTAGTGTGTTACAGGTGATTTGCATAATGAAACAAAATATCGAACCTGGCTAGTCGTCGTTCGCTATCGCTCACTCAACATAATGTCTGTGTGTGGTTTTTTTTTTAGCAAGCATCAATGGTGGTATGGAAATAAACAAGCCACTATGACATAACATTACCATAATTCAGATTCCTGAACCTGTAACATTTCATTCGAACAACTTACGCCCGACGTAAAGCCTATTTCCGCAATTACCATTCCTGGGAATTTCTTACGTAATTTTTGCCGCTGTAATTTTGAAAGATAAACGTTGATTATTAAAGTCTTCGCTTTATAAAAATTCCCACAAACTGTTGCAGGAGAAAGAAAAATAGTTTTCTCCCTCAACGCACGCAATTATCTACTAGTACCGTAGTGTAATAAAAAACACAGCCGAATCTCTGGCTGAAGTTATTTCTGTTTTTCCGCCCACGCAATGTCTATCTTACAGATCAGTAAGAATGGTTGTACAGAATCAATGAAATTTGTGATTCGTTTGTGACACACATAATGCTGGTACTTGAGTATATTTGCTCACTTACCTTGACATAATAGCAATTGTGGTTTGCGGCTTCGGCTTACAATACATGGTACGAAAGTTCCGTCAATGTCAATGTCATCCACTTCAAGTCAAGATAAGAATTCGTTTGAACTTGCGTCTTCTGTTAGCTTTCATAAATGATGCTAATTTACTATTTCTATTTTGTAACCGCTATTATTGGCTCGCTCTGTACTTCCATCTGTATTATTTTTTTACATTTGACAATGATCTGATCATTTTAAAAAACTTTTAATCGGCTCTATGGTACATTACGCAACGTAACATTCTTTTGTTTGAAATATAATGTAGGGAAAAATTTATGAAAAATATAGCAATCAAAACAAACAATGGGGCGATTATTTTAAACTACAGAACCAAGACAAATAGGCTATGATGGCAAGAATACAACGAAATTTCTTTGGTGGGGTCAAGGTACGTACAACAGAATAAGTGAGAAGGTATGTTCATCCGGCGCTTCCGAAGTTCAGAATCATGTTCTAACGGTTTTTGCGTCAGTGACGGATAGCACATAGGGAACCTTTCAGTAGGCGGAGGGAAAATAATTTATTATTGCCGTTTGAGTGCGAATTTCTTGATACAATAAAAACCGTTACTATCTACAATATATATATGCTATGAAGTAAAAAATATTTTGCTTCAATAGCTGTTGTAGTTTCAGAGCTGCAGCCTGTTATTTGATTCGAATCGTCAATTTTTCATCAGTTTATAATAAAAATGATTTTATAAAAAAAATTTGAATGGGAATTTTTTGACACAATAAAAACTGTTACAATTTGCAATATGTGGACTATAAAATGTAAAATATTTCCCTTCAATAGCTGCAGCCTGTTATTTGACTTGAATCGTCAATTTTTCATCAGTTTATAATACAAATGATTTTATAAAAATCTTTTGAATGGGAATTTTTTGATACAAAAATGACCACTTCCCCCACCCAAGATCAACATTTTTGCTGTCAATTCTTCAGTTTCTTTGAACATTTTAAAATGATGATGAAGGGTGTTTAATAATCGAAAAAAGAGCGAATATATTCCACAAAATGTTCATTTTATTCTATTTCTTCTTTGTTTTGAGCTACTTTGTTATGTTCTTGAAGTTTATACTTATTTTTTTTCGTAAGCTTATATCAATTACAAGGTCTTATTAGCTGATCTATTAGAATAATGCAGGGGCACTGCGCGAACTGATAAATACCACGGACTATGTTGATGGACCGCGAAAGTTTTAAATCTTTTCCTTGACTGGTAAAGATATTTTTTTTAATGATGTATTAAGAATGGGCAAAGGTTTATATGGAATTGACCTTTCTTATCGTCTGAAGGCCCTTTCAGGACTTTAGGGTAAAAAAAGCAAGGAAAAATGGATTTTCTTACATTTATTTTTTCGTCCCATTTCCCGAATTTTTCGTGAAATTTATACCAATGCTTTCTTTTGTTTATGATACTGACAACAAGGTCTCGCTGGTTTCTCTGCTAGTATAACATGTACACAGTGAATCAAGAATACAAACATGGAAATGTAAAAATACACGATTTTTACATTCTTTTTTCTTTAGTTCATAATGGTTCGTGCTGTCCTCAAATCTTGCAACGTTAATTCAACTTATTTCCCGACGTCACGCACTGATGAAATTTGCACAGCGACGTAAGTCGGGCGCAATACAATATTCTATTGTTACATTCATATAGTTTTATATTTTAAAAGCATATTATAATATGTCTTTTAAATATGGACTTCTTTAGCCTAAAACAAATACTAACCTGCAACGATCTGTCGTTTGACTGATATCAGAACGCTTTAGGATTTGGGTCAGGAAACATCAGCTTGAGAGAAACTATACGAACACAGAAATAACTAAAAAAATAAAGACATACTTTTTT
>JAGDQP010000426.1:35116-80985 GCA_022664845.1 Lepisma saccharinum | reverse complement strand
AAAAAAATAAAGACATACTTTTTTTATACAATTCGTACTAAAAAGTGAAAAAATAATTTTGTTTATGAATGACTAAAAAGATAAGCATAGGGCGCGCCAATTCAAGAACTTATAAAGTGACTGTATATTAGAGCGCACGGCATGCTTTTCTTTTTAGTCATGCATAAAAAATATTTTTCACTTTTTAATACATATTGTTTTTAAAAAGTATGTCTTAAAAAGTATTTTTTTAAATTATTTTTTTATTCACATCGCTTTGAGTAAAAAGAAAATCTGAAGTAACTACTGAAAGGTTATTTCTGAGGCATCACATTTCATAGAGATGTCTGGTAAGTTTACTGTTAATCAAAATAATCTTGTCCGTACAAGGAAAACATACGACACTAGGAATTTTGAAAGGAGTGGAAATTTCATTACAAGCAAAAATTTATCTTTTATACAGCAATTTTTCCTTATATAGATATATATAGTAAGGCTACTGAATTTATATACTCTTATTTCTTGTTATATAAAAAAAAACATCCAAACAGCCATAATAAATCATTTAAGGATAAAACATTCACTATCCAACTCAAATAACAGGCCGTAACTCTGAAAGTACTGTAGCTATTGAAACAACATCTGTCTCATATTATAGGCAATATATATATATTATATATAGCGTAGATTATAACAGTTTTTTGTTTTATCAAAAAATTCCTATCCAAAAGGCCACAATAAATTATTTCTCACCACCTCTTAAGAAATTTCCTATGCTCTATCCGCCAGTGACGTAAAGGAGGCGTGGTTTCCGAAGGTACACGAGTGCACTCCGAAGTTCAGATGAACAGCCCCTGGGTGGGGTTGGGGAGGACGTTGAGTATCTGTCATTTTGTTGTATGTAGGGTGACCAGCCAGATATACTCTTTTAGAGATTCAAATACCGGGATTTCTCACCCTGTGTGCAAGCGGCTTGCGAGGGAAGGTAAAAAAAAAAAAAAAAAAAAAAAATTAACTAGGGTTTTGTAGGTTAAAACCAGACTTGGGGAGTAAAGTAACGTAAGTAACGCGTCATCGGTAACGCGTTACTTTTTCAGTAACGAGTTACTGTAACGCGTTATAATATTTTGAAAGAAAGTAAGTTACTTTTCTCCAAGTAACGACGTTACTTTTACATCTGTTGTTTGCAAAGAAACAAACACAATTCCTTGTCAAGAAAGAAATATTTCTTAGAATTTTTCTAGATTTTTTAAAGTCTAATGTATTTGTAAGTATGCATGTGTTGGGTGTGTATATAATCAGGGTAAAAAAAAAAATGGTATTTCCACCAGTTTTCTTTCCAGAGCACCAATACAGAAGATGCAAGAACCGGTGCCAAAGTAACGCGTTACTTTTGAAAGCGAGTAAAGTAACTGGTAACGCGCTACTTTTTGACAGTGGTAAAGTAACTTGTAACGCGCTCCATTTTAAAAGTAACGTGCCCAACACTGGTTAAAACTAATGAATTACAAAGAAAGTATTTTATTTTGCTTGCTGTTTTTAATAATTATTAAAGATAATGCAGTTTGTTGAATAGTTTTGGATAATATAATTAGGATATTTATTATAAATACGGGAAATAAAACTGTCGTGTTTTGAAATGAAAAGCAAACATTACACAAAATAAAATAATTGTGGGTCGCAGGCTAGAAAGCATGGTGAAAGGGGGTCACCGGTTAGAAGGCATGGTGAAAAGGGGTGGCAGTATGAAAAAAGTTTAGAAACGTTGCTCTATACTATTTTCTGTCTAAAGATATGTCCAATTATACTCTTTTCATTATCTTTGTAACTTTTGACGTATTTTGTAATTAAATGTCTTGCCAATATCTAAATTCCAAATATATTATATAAGAAATTTAGTTAAAATTTAACACCGACTAATCTAGTGAGAAAAAGGGCACGTGCTGGACTTTCAACTGCATTTTTGGTAGTAAAGCTAATGTGTCAATATCATCAGAGCGCTTGAATTTTATGTGGCAATATATTCATTTTTCCTAGCCAAGTTTGTAGCATCTGCTAACTTCGAACTCTATCTATGACGGGAAATACTGAGATTATAAAATTAAGATTATGAGATTATAGGCTAGAAGAATGTCAATCAGCAGGGTTTCCGCCAGGATTTTCAGTTGGGGGGTTGTAAAGTCAAAATTGAGAGGGTGTAAGTGAAGTTTTGTATAATTTCTATCGATTTTTCACAGCAAAAATTTTATTAAAGTTGTCGACACTTTCCGGGGGTAACCCCCCCCCCCACAGGAGGGTCTGGCCGAATCACTATTTCAATGAAATAAAACAATAGCTTATAACTACGTAGCTTATAACTATCGAATTAATAAGGGTAGTCGAAGTAGATTCGGACTGGCATATTTATGAAAAATTTTAAGGGAGGTACAGAGGTACATCTTGAACTTCTGAGGAGACACAGAGACCGAATTTAACATTTTCCCATTTTCTGCCTGTTAATAGGCTATAATGGTAGCGATTACCAGAACTCAACTTTGCTTTCATAGACCTACACTCAGCGCTCTTTTTCTAACCGGTACTCACTACACATTTATATGGCAATTTATATAATTTTTACAATTCATTTAAGTAAAAGTCAGAAAGGTTCAGGTACAGCGTACCGTTCCATATCTATTCTTAATGGTAGCATGCGTGCCTGTAAAGCAAATATGTTATTCTCTTTTTGTCAACAAATTTCTGGTCACCCTATTATATGTATAATTTAATTGGCTGTAGATTATGTTTTAAGTGAGTATGTATCCTTTTCTCAACTTCGTAAATATGTATAAAATAGGCAAGCTTTGTAAAAGTCAGTTTTCCTCGGGTATCTATGAGTATCAAAAGATCCAAATAAAAGGGTAAATTATCAGTACTCTTGCTCTACGCTAAATCTACAGCACCAAGATAAGCTTATAGATATCCATTTTGGTTTGAGCCCCCCCCCCCCTCGACCTCACTCTTCAGTTCGCCATCAACCTCCACTTCATCTTCCCTCCAGCACGTAGTTCGCCATCAAACTCCACTCGACCTCACACTTCAGCACGGAGTTCGGTATCAACCTCATTTCAACTTTCCCTTCAGCTCTGAGCTGGCCATCGACATCCGCTGCCTTCACCCTCCAGTAACGAGTTCATCAGGGGTCCACTCGACCTCATCCTCCAGCACCAAGTTCACCATTGACCTTCATTCGACCTCACCCTCCAGTACGGGGTTCACCATCCGTCTCCCTTCCAGTAGCACACACACGTTGATAATACGTGGATTAAACGTTTATACCGAAACGTAATTTAACGTTGTTAATGTATCGAAATGTCCGCCTCTTCAACGGTTTATATTATACGTTGAATAATGATTGAGAAAAAACATGTTGAAATCAAGAAGCTGACGATGAAGAAACGGGTTCAGTTGGCCAAAACAGATCATGGTTGCTGTCTATTGATTTAGCTGCATTTTGTCCGTTGCTTTAATCATGATATACAATATATGTTTTCCAACAGTAAATTATCCAACCGTTTGCTGTGGGATTCGAAGCTGAAACGTTCCGCACTCGTCTTTGGTAGTTCGACACACTACAACTTATCCACTGAGTGGCCTTGAGAATCACTATTCTTTTACCATTTCCATTTTGATACGAAGACATAAAAGGCAGTCTTGAATACAGTCGCCAAAAATCCAGACTATAGTCGTTTTTCCATCATGTAAGAATAAGAATAAATAATACTTTCCATTTTTCTTTGTTATGTGTATTTTCTATTTTTAACACTTTGCCCATCGCTGCACTATTAAATGTGTGGATTAAAATTAAGTTCACTATTAAATTCACTTAGAAAAACGCATATAAAGCGAAATCTATAACCTAGTTGAAAAGGAAAGTTGAAAAGCGCCCTACTAAAGAACGCCACTTCACATTAACGCCTTATTAAAGAAATTAATGTACGTTGAAATATATTTTAAAATTCAATCTGTTTTCAACATACAAATGATAACATGAGAAACGTAGTACAGTTTGGAAAGATAATCTAGGGCACAGTTCAATATAAAACCCGCCACATTAACGTGTTTTCAACGAAATCAAATTTTCGTTGGAATATAGATTGAAATTCAACGTGTTTTCAAGATGCAAAAGAGAACACAAAATAATAGTTAATGACATTCAATTAGCTTTTAATTATAAATTTTATTCCATTAAATTAGAAAGAATCCAATGAAACGAAATCTATAGTTGAAAATAACAGTTGAATCCACGCTGAACCAACATCTTATCAACAATATCAAGATGTCTTTGTTAAAATATAATTTAAAATTAAACGTATAGTGTTTTCAACCGATAACGCTTAATCAACGAAATAAACAAAAAATCAACGGTCAAAACACATTTGTGTGCTACTGGGGACTCGACCTCACTCTGCAGCCTGAAGTTCACTATCGATATCCACTCCCCGCATCCTTTCCCCCTCTTCTATCCAGACCTGAGGGGTTGACCTCCAGAGGTGGACCATCTCTGAAAAAATATTTGAATGAATGGATATAAGTGGAAGATTCCATGACATGAGACTGTTGTTTCATTTAGATGTGTGTGCTGCATAGAAATTTTCAGCTGTTTTCAACTTAATTCAGTGGATAAAATTTTATTATATTTTACTTATTTACTTTTATAAGAGTTCATATTCAATTATTTGTGAAGGAATTAATATGCGAGACAAATTGATAGATTGACAACAGAATTCGAACTAAGGACCGAAAAGGAGAGTATGTTTTTGAAGATATTCTTTCTTCCCTAGCAATCCAATTAGTAACTTTCTATGTTTAGTAAAGCGGTATTGTAAATACCTACGGTACTAATGTCTTCCATTTGTGTTAAACATAGCAATTATTCTTAATCCATGCATTATGAATTTATTAAATTTTAGTTATGTGTACGATAAAAACTTAAATAAACTGTATTTTCGGGCATTTTAGTAACAGATGACTTGGGCCCGTCTCGATTGCTCTAGTTGTTAAGTTTCTAAAACATCCAGCCGAGATTCGAACCCAGAACCTTAGAGACACTGGCCTGACACCTCAGACCACATGACTACCATGGTCGACAGATGTAGTTTTATGATTTATAAATGAAACTAGGAGCTTTTGTCCCCTTCAGGTCATGTGCTATTAAAATCTAATTCCTTGCCGTAGAACCATATTTTTTTTATTTTTTTTTCGTTTGTCTTTCCACTGCGATGCCCTTTCATACATGTCTATACGTTTAGTAGTGCCTGCGACTGTTCAGGTATTGCACGAACTGTCATTATGCTATACTTTTGGACACCAGTGTATTTTCGGAAGTGTATTGTTAAAGCATGCGTTTCGAAAGATCATATAACTTGCATTGTTATGTTGCATAGAGAGAAAAGGCGAGCGGGAGAGAGAGTAATTAAAGAGACCTTTGCGGAGTTACTAATATTAGGTGAGGTTAAGATTGTATTAAATTTTAGTTGCGCAGTCAAGGTTAACCCAAGTCCGCTCCTCACGAAGAAGAATAAAAGGCACCGGTGTTGTGTTGATGACTATAATTTCCTTTAATGTGCTGCTATGAGAAACTTACGTAATTCTTTTCCAAGCTCGTGTTGAATCCTTTCAGATAATGTTATGCGCATTGAATTTATGCATGAATAGTAAGCTGTAAATCATTTGATAATTATATAAAAACGGTGGTTGAAAAGAATGAAGTTCATTACTTATGCTGGATACGCATTTAGAGGATGTACTAAAACATACTATGTAAATGAAGAGGAAATCAGTTTCGTGGAGTGACGTGCATGAGCATCGCTAAGGGAGGAGGGGGTAGGCCTCCCCAATATTTCTCGATCCCCTCACTGCCCCCCCTCCAATTCTGACAAGACATTTTTTTAAAGTAGGGCATTATTAATGCTATCACAAATGCCTTGTAATTGTCCACATTTGTTTCCCATATGCTTGAAAAATATAACCTTATTTTGAAGTACGAGTTACTGCAATATTTGCGCATAAATTTACAAAATTAAGTAAAAAGTAGGCCTTTTCTGCTCAACACGGAAATGAATTTAACAATACGAAATTATCCAAATGAATAAATAATAGAAAGTAATCTGTTGTAAAATGAGCATTACCAAAGCAATTTCGCGCCTTTTGAGACATATTTAGTAGTTTGGTTTTAAAAGGGAAGCAAACGTGAATTGATGTTTACTTTCAGTAATTGAGTTTCGACCGAAGGTGATGCAATTATATGTAACATTATTGAACAGTTGCTCCAAATACCTGGTAATTTGATCCGTAGTCCCAAATCAAACGCATATTAATAGCAGAATGCGCGATATTACTGTCGCACCAACCGATATCCACGATTTTTCAACTGTCGGATGAAACCCTGATCATTGAGGTAACATGGTTACCAAACTTTGCTGCAAAATTGCTTCCGATCAGAACCCTACAAATATTTTCAATTATTAGTAACACTAGGCAGATAAGTTTAGGTTAGGTCAGATTTGACTCGGGTAGCAATGCGTATGGTTAAATAGACTGTAGAAACAGATATAGAAAGTGATTGTTCAGTGCTCCTCAGTTAAACTTTCTGCATAGGGGCATAGTAAAATCTGATTGAGAGAGTATGTATTTATCGTATGCTAATTGAGGAATAAAATATATTTGAATGGAGTTTCCATAACAGAATAACACCACATACAAGTCCCAGAGTTTGTTTCAACTAGCGTTTTAAAATAAAGTCTGAAATCGTTTCGACGTAAAATTATAAATAAACAATTTTAACACGCGCGAATTAAAAATACCTTTAAATAAATGACCATTAAGCTAGTCATTTCCGGTACTGCTACATTCGAATCAAAGAGCCAAGTAAAGATCTACAGGGTGCCTCAAAATAATTATCCAGACTTGCTAAGGGAATCACCTTTCTATTACGAAGGTCTGTTTTTCGTAAGTGAACTTATGAGGTTGTTCACTAACAAACTTTTCGATGGTGGCACGACTAGACGTTCAATCGTTTGCTGCTGCTACGCACTATTGCAGTACCGGTACATTTAAATGCTTATTGTACCGGACTTGGTACAAAATAAACAGTAATAAACATTTATTTGTGTATGGTAAATGGTCATTTTCAAGGTATCCGGATGATACTAAAATGAATCAGGAGACACATTACCAAAGATAATGGCTCTTCGGAAAAACGGAAATGAAAATTTGGATTCCATCTTACCGGAATATTGTTTATCCAAGTCAGTTTTTCTTCCTAATTGTTTTCCGAGTTGACGTTGTATTATTGTGGTATAAAAATGAAGAACAATATTTAAGGTAACATTAAAAGACAAAAATGTCTTTGCATTATTCAAGCTGAACACAAGAATAATTGAAAGAATATATCAGAAAGCGAGGGGCGCTGCCTAGATGTATGAAATCGAAACTAATTTGGATGACGATAACAAAGCATATTCCGAATATCAAGAGGTATTTACATCCAAATTTTGTTCTGTTCAAACTGTTAAGGAACTGAATAGGAGCTTTGTAGATAATGAAAACAATCTTAGAGGAATTGACCTTCGACCCTGAAAATGAGTAATTTGTTAAGCTAAATATTATTAGATCTATTGCATTACATTATTTCACGGAGATAGAACATCTGCAAACAGAGTTATAACTGATAACTCACTCATGAAGAAACGAGTGGTGTGAATGTAGAAACTATTTCAAATCTTGCTGAGCTGTTAGTAGGATACAGAATGGCTTTTCAGAAAGTACAATGTGTCCAAAAGTGTTCTTGCCGTTTTTGGCGTCGCATTGAAAAACGTTATCACTGATACAAAAATAAGTGCTTCTTCAGGTCCTGGACAAGCGATCGGGATGGGAGTGGGAACACTGATCAAGTCAGACGCTTTGTGCATTCACATCAGTCATAGCTCGAGTAGTGGGGAAGACAATGGAGGTGTCGATGCATCTCGCTCGAAGATGTCTGCTTTAATTTAAGGTGGGCACGTATGCAGCCGAATCAAGTCACCGAATACATAAAGTCTTTGGGGATAATGCTGTGAATGAACGCCTCGCAGGTATTGCTTTCAGAAATTCAGGTTGGGAGATTTGTCCCTATGTGATGAACCTCGCAATGGTCATCCACATGCCATGGATGACGAGGCCCTGAAGGCAGCCATAGAGCAGACCAGCAGCTAAGCGTGTGGTGAGCTTGCCTAACGCTTCCAGGTTTCTGATGAAACCGAGGATGTTCTTATAGAAGATATGCGATTTCGCCAAGAACATGAAGCCAAACGTCACAGCTTGACCCCGCCAAGTAAGCCTGCTTACTTCTAATAAAAAACATTGTTCTCGACTAACAAATATAGCAGCCAGCTCTGCAGTAGTCTGCTAACCAATCAGCGGCGTTACCTTGGTCGATGCAATTTATTTTTTGGCTTCACACGCTCGCTGGGCATGATATAGGTATAAACTAATCCTCTCTTAAAATGTCCTTGGATGAAACAGTCAGACTTCACCTGTCCTGCATATGAAAACCGTACAAGTTGAGCAAGTTGGCATCCCGCACACTGTCGGAAGTCAACTAGGACCGGGAAGCGACAACCTGTTTATCCTTGCTTTCTCGGCACCGTAACATACCCATTCCATAGAGTGCTCACCTGTGACCAAGGTGGGTACTGTATGAGACACCCAAGCATCCCAGACATTCGTTGTCACAGCGGGACCCTATTCCTCACAACACATGGCCACCTCTACACCCACCCAAGATCATGCTCTGATCTCGTGGACTAGTCGCCCAGTGATGCATTACGATCTGCTACCACCGTGTTAAACCTGAACTTTCCGTAGTTGGAACGAGTGCAACAGGCACTGTAGCAGAAGGTGCCAATATTGGTGAATTACAAGGGTGTACTATTCCTGGCTAACAATACAGGCCGCATGTGGCGCGGGTGGGCAAAGATAGCATACAGCGACTTGACTGGGAGACATGGTGCCATCCACACACTAGCTGGACCTTGCGCCAGCATATTGTCACCACTTCCATTCCTGAACAAGCACCTTCGTGCCAAATCCTTCGTCAATGAGGCAGACTTGCGGCAGGCACTCACGGCCTTCTTTGCGTCCAAGACCCCCTCCCCAGAGTACTACCTGGGTCTTGCAGTAACGTTGGCAAAAGGTGAGGCCTAACGATAAGCAAATTTTCTGTATACCTTCCTGTTTCTATAAAAATCGACAAGAACTTTCTTGGTTACCTTGTACATAAGTTAACCCACATATCATTCACCATTCGTGTGTCTATAGTGCATCTTGTGAGCGGTGTTTCTTATGTCATGGCTGGGTCAAGAACTGGCTAAGAAGTAAGATAATTGATGAACGTTTGTCTGATTTAAAACAGTTTCAAATGGAGAGACGTAAAAAAAAATTAGATTTAGACATACTTGTGCAGACTTCCGCTGAACTTCATGGAAATCGTCGGATTCTTCTTCACTGACTAAGTAAATATGTAAACTACTTTATCTTTACGTGAAATCTCGACTAATAACATTATTGTTTCAGCTGAAGATAAGATCTTTAAAAAAAAAACGAAATGTATAGAAAATTACGTAATGTGTCTTAGCAAAAAAAAAAGCATAAAATTAAAAGAACATTATATAAACATTTAGAACATAACAAAGGAAAATATATTACTCTATTTATGATGTCACATCACTGTTATTAAAATATATATGGTCTAACTAAAAAAGCAAAGAAGATTAATTTTATTATATTTTTTACAACCTAACATTACGAACAAAAAGCTGCCAAAATTTTAAACAACAGATGTTTCCTGTACATAACAATTTTTTTATTGTACCATCAATCGATGTGCTCCCTCGAAAAAAAAGCACGGCTCCCTTGTGGCCCGCCACAATTTTTTGTCTGACGACGCCCATGGTGATGTGGTAGCTGTTAAAGAACAGTTTGGGATTAAAGCGAATTTAAAACAAAAATTATAACTATGTGATTGTTATACTTTGATTTTATCCTGGGCAATATCAAGCCTGTTTTCTTCACGAACACTCACTTCTCGAAGATCTCTTCTCATATATTCCTCCCAACGACGTCTCGGTCATCTCAATGGCCTCCTTCCAACCACGATAGAATATAATCTTCGTTTTCCCCCATCCGAGCTACATGGCCTGCCCATCTTAGTCGACGCGATTTCATTATTTCTACAATATCTGGTGAATCGTACAGTCTGTGGAGTTCTTCATTATGCATTCTCCTCCACTCTCCAGTCATCTCGTCCCGTTTCGGCCCGTATATTTTTTTAAAAAACCTTATTTTCAAATACAAGTAATTTACGTTCATCTGCTAGGGTCGTACTCCAACTTTCGCAACCGTTAAGTATTATCGGCAGAATCACTGTTCTGTATATTTTCAATTTCAATTTCCTTGACATTAATCGCGATGTTAGAAGTTTTTGGACTGAATAGAAACATGCGTTGCCCGATACTAAGCGACTTTTTATTTTTTCCGTCACCTCATTTTTGCTTGTTACGTATGCTCCCAAGTATTTAAACTTGTTTACTTTCTCTATGACTTCATCCCTAATTCTTATGTTTTTATTTCCTTCATTCACTGTGTTTCGGCTTATCATGTATTTTGTTTTATCTATGTTTACCTGTAGACCTATCTCATCGCACGCTTCTACTAAAACATCGATGTTGCATTGTAGTGCATCTATATCATCCCCTATTAAATCTACATCATACGCGTATACAAACAGTTGATTCAAACCATTCACTGATAGTCCCTTTTTGTCCCCTTTTAATTTTTAAAATCGCATATTCTAACGCAAAGTTAAACAGTAGTAGTGACAAGACATCGCCTTGTTCCAATCCGTTGCGAATCTTGAAACTATCTGACATATATTTAAGAGACACATATATATTCCGGTCGTTGAGACACATCTTCACTAGCTGAACCATTTTTTCGGAATTCCAAATCGTATCAGGATGCTGTATAACTTTTCCCTTTTGATAGAATCATATGCTTTCTTAAAATCAATGTATAGCTGATGAACCGTTCCATTGTATTCCCATTCCTTCTCCAATATTTGTCTCAAGGCGAAAATCTTGTCCAACGTGGATCTATTTCTTCTAAATCCTCATTGGTGATCTCCAATTATTTCATCTACGCATATACTTAGGCGTGTTAACAGAATATTACTTAATACCTTGTAACAGGTTGGAAGTAACGAGATTCCGCGGTAATTGTTACAGTCCGATTTATAGCCTTTTTTGTAAATCGGAACTATTATTGAAGTTTTCCATTCCTTTGGGAGCTCCTCCTTTTTCCATATAGGACTTATCAATTTATGTAGCTTCTTGATTAGTGCCGTTCCTCCTGCTTTAATTAATTCGGCTGGAATATTGTCTATTCCTGGTGATTGGAAAATTTTCCATTTCTTTACCGACATTCTCGCTAGGTTCGGGAATCCACTGTTCTGCGGTATGGATTTCAAATTTTTCTGTTTGTTCCCCGTTGTGCACATTAAGAAGTTTGTGGAAATAACTTTTCCACACATCGACTATTTTAGTCGAATCCGCCTGAAGATCTCCAGGTTCATTTCTAATTCCTAACCTCGGCTGTTAACCTTTTATTAACTAGTTTACACCTTTGTATAGATCTCGTATGTTATTTGTCTTCCCGTTTTCCTCTATCTCCTGAATCTTCTGCGTCAGATATTCTAACTTTTTGTATCTGAACCCGAGTGTGGCGTTTCGTTTCGCGTTACTGTAGTGGTTGGTATTTGCTTTGCTTCTATTACTTAGCCATCGTTGCCTTGCTTGTTTTCGTTCCTCATGACGCTTAAGGCATTCTTCATCAAACCAAGGCTTGTTTTTCTGTTGTTTCTTCTCACCTACACGTTCCTTCGCTGCGCTCTTAATTGTTTCACGAATTGCCTCCCAAATTTTACTTACATCAATTTCTTTATTATCATCATCATTATTACTACTCGAGTCGGCTAGGATTTCGAACCTATTTGAGAGTACGAGTTGGTAATCTGCTTTTATACTTGGATTATTTAATCGTTTAACTTCGAATTTCAGTTGTTTTGACCCCTAGCTTTCTCTGTTCGCGATGCATAACTTTTCCCTTAGTTTTGTGATCACTAATTGATGGTCGGTGTCACCTTCCGCTCCTCTGTACGACCTAACATCCATTAGGTTGGTGTGTCTTCGTCTATCTACTAATACATGATCAATCTGGTTGAGAGTTTTGCCGTCCGGAGATACCCATGTGTATTTGTGTGTGTCTTTGTGTTGAAAGTACGTGCTCTTTACCAGTGGGTTTTTCGAAATCGCGATAGTTATTACTTATTAGTCTTCTTTCTCCATTGTTATTGGTCTCTTCGTGAAATCTGTATTTGCCTACAGTAGGTCTATATTTTTCTTCCCTCCCTACCCTTGCATTGAAATTACCCAACACAATTTTCGAATTATACTTCGGCATTCAGTCAAACAGCTCATCGTAGAATATATCTTTGTGGTTATTAGTAGCCACCTCAGTCGGAGCATAGACGTTTAATAAAACCGTGTTGTCCCATCGAGTACGTATCGTGACGTACAATAGTCTTTCGTCTACGAACTCTATATTCTGAACCGCCTGAAGGATACTGTTCTTAATGAGGAATCCTGTTCCGAAATTGTGAGACTGTGTTCCACCGTAGTAGAAACTGTACTTGCCCTGTCGGATGCTATCTTGACCCTCCTACCGAACTTCTTGTATCGCTAATATGTCTAGCTTGTATTTCTCAGTCTCGCGTACCACCACCTGAAGAGCGCACGTTTGGTATTTTTGTGCAAAATCAATGTAAAAATGTTTATAGGAACCTGCCTCTTCCATTCGGATTAGTCTCATTGCTATTATATTTACCATATCTTGTATTTTGGTTACAATAGTTGTTATTATGATCTCTCCGATTACCATCAAACTTCCTATCATTTAGTTAATTTCACCTTTTAGATTGGTTCTTATTGTGCTGCTGCATACCTTCGGAATACTCCTTAATATCGTCTTGCGTTCTATAACGTCTTTGAGTATGTATTTCACCCTGGTTACCTAGAAATTGCAGCAGTCCCTTGGTCGTATTATGGTATGTGCAGTCCAAAATCTTTCTCATCACTAAAGGTAGAATGTCTACAGTTTCTCGAAACAATTCCTGCTCGGTGATATCCGGGTCTATTCGGGTCAGTTCAGATATAAATTAAGCGATCAGTTGCTCCATACTGCTAACATTGCACCATTCTATCATGAGGCATCTCATCGCCCTCTTTTTACTCTCAATGGAGTCTCAACTGGCATACTTCCTTAATAATCTTTCGCAGAAATTACGGCAATTGTGTACTTTGACTTTGGTAATGTGAAACCAACCTTCCGCGCTGCTTCTCATGGCTCTGTTAATGATGTACATGCGATTTTCCTCTTCAATACCTAATGTTTTGAAGTAATAAGTGAGTTCTTCAAGATATTTGGTTTAGGCACTTGACATATGTCTTTAATGCTGACTTCTCTCATCATTCTGTTCTGTTTAAGGACAGTCACTAAACCTCGCACAAAGTTAGGTCTCATTTCTTCTCGCGGAAAAGGCATTACACTACTAACGTCTGGTTCCTCCTGTGGGTAGACTTTTATCATGTTTCTTCCCTCGTCGCTGAGGATAGACTCTTCTAGGATAACTTTCCTGATCGTCTATCTCTCCATCTATCATATTTCTGATCATTGAAGGTTTCTGAATTTCAGTATCGATGACCTTGTTGACATACCTCTCCAAATCTTCTTTGACCACTTCGCGTTGTACCTTCTCAATCCTTTCCTTGATTTTCTCCTGATCATTCTGAATGGCTTGGATACACTATTCATGCATAGCCTCAGTAACTTTTTTGAGATCAGTTTCAATATCTGAAAACCTGTTGTTGGCTGAATTTATATGCGTGTCCAATCTTCCATTCAGTTTGGTGAAGTTGTTCTTACATTCCTCACGATATTTCTTTAACTGATCTTGAAAGGAGTAGAATCTTTGGTTCATTCCCTTTATACTCTCAAATTTCTGGTCGCTGTTTTCTCCGTATCATCTAATTTCTGATGCTGATCTTTCCTCAAGTGATCGAATTTTCGACTCTTGTCAATTGCCAGTTGGTCGAGTCATTGTTTTAGCAAGAAATTGCTATCTGCTCCAACCTCTTTACTTCCGGATTCTATATCAGTCACAGATACTTCTGGCTCTAGCTGTTCAATCGCTCTCGTAGTTTCGGTTTCTTTTTGCTTCCTTCTCTGACGGGTCGTTCTTATAGGGACATTCTCACTATCTGCCACTGACCCAGGTGCAACTTCGGGATTTGTAGCTTCAAAATTCTCACCTTCCATTGTACAAATCGAGCCGTACTGTTGGGCGCCACACATGTAACGGGTGGAACCATGCAACTTTAAGTTTTCTTTATGAACATCCTATTGTCTTGGAAGCTGTCATCATAATATATCCTCTCAGAATCGTCTTCGGACGATCTCGGCTTATAGTTGCAATTCTTATCTTTGCTTTACGTAATAAAGCCAAATCCTTGCTTATTAAGCTCCTATACAGAGTAAGGTCCCCGGAAATCAAGGGTACGATAGTTTGTATACCACAATGCTAATATTACTGATTAATGAAATCAAAAGCAAGATTAAGATACTTAATGAATATTTCTTTAATTAGGAACGTCCCAGTTAATCAAGGGTACTACGAACCTTTCAGTCTCAATACATGAATCGAAGTGTCGTTTTACTGCACATACAAGTACTTATAAAAATTTTATTATGACATTTTACACATTACATCTTTGTATCTAGTTCGGCTAAGAAACAATTATTCCGGATTAAACTAGGTAACATCTAGGTAACATCCTAGTATAACTATCTGCAATAACAATTCGTACAGAGACGTCCTTTATGGGGGGAGGCAATGTACCCCCTGGGTTTGAGAACATAAACGTACAAAAATGTAAAAACTTCTCAGAAAAACAAATTAAACCGACATAAAACACAGTAGAATGTAATGAAAAGCTATTATTTTTTAAATTTCGATTTTTGTAGGAGTTCGAAACAACTGCTAATAACGCGCTAAGAAATATGGGTTCATGAATTTTAATTATTATCTGTTATAGTAATTATTTGGCGCCGCTCTCACAAAAAATCGTAAGTGAGAAAACGGAGTTTTTATTTTTAGACTATCAGCTAGACCCAAAATGTTGAGGATATGGGCCACTTCACCCGATAAAGACGAGTAAGGTGTCATTTTATTCCATTTTTTGTCCACATTACGAAAATGGGAACCCGGAAATAATTTTTGGTAGGTGTCATAGATTTTTTGGTGGGAAAATTTGTTTTGGAAGGGGGAAATTTTAAATAGGAAAAGGCCTTCATATTGGCGACGCTGATGCCCCCTAATTATCCCACAGTCATCCATGTTACCTCGTTGGAAAGCTCATAAAACAGAGCCGAACGGTATATTATGTGCTCCCATTGTGCTTCATATTTAGAGGAAGAAGAAGAAACCTGAAATTCAACAAAAAAACGAGTTTTTCATAATTCACAGGCAGTTGGAAACACACTTATCGTACGCTTACGAAAAAATTCCAGCGTATACCCTAGGTATTCCCACCAAACATATGCAACAATCATAAAGTTTGGTGCCATACAACATATGAAAAAAACGGAGAAACCAAACATTGCTTTTATGATTGCCTTCTACATTGGGCTAATGAGAAATATGTCCCCCTGACTTTTCTCCACTTCGGCTACGATTATACAAGTGAGATTTCGTTTTCCCGTCTGTTGTTCACTCACAACAATTGTAACGAGAAATCGCAAAAGAAAATTTTAATTTTGTGAAATTAAAATTTCAAGTTTAATATTTAGTAAATCATATTTACTTAATAAAAATTTTATTTCCTTTATTTTCCTTTATGTAACTTATTTATTTCGCTTAAACAGTTTTCTCTTTCTTAAAAAGTTTTAAGGAACAAAGTGTTTATATGCAAAGTAAAAATTTCAATTTAGCTTATTCATTATACTTAAACGAAACTTAGAATAATTCATTTTTATTTATTTTCACTTAAACGAAGATTTGACTATTTAGTAACTATTTTAAAACAAAATTTTATTTCAATTATTTTTTTAGTTAAATAAAGGTTTAATAGAAAGTACAAAATATTTTAGAAAAACTATTTTAGTTAAACAAAACTTATTTTAAATTATTTTACTTCAACAAAATTTCTGTAATTTAATCAAATTTTAAGTAACCTATATTATTAAATATTGTACTTAAAGGACAGTTTAATAAAATAGAAAATATTTTTAAATAAAATTTTAATTAAATAAAACTTACTTTAAATTATCTTAGTTCAGCAAGATTTTCTGTAACTTAATTATTGTTAAACAAATGCAATTTTACTTAAAGCTTTCTCTTTAAAATGGAAAACACTTGAAGATTAATTTTTTTCTTTACAAATTAAAGTGTCATTTACATTTTCCTGAAAACTAATTCATATTCTATTCACATATTTTATCTGTAAATATTTTTCTTCTTACTATTCTAAAATATTATCATTTCATGTGTAAATAAAAATCAGGTTCTATGCAATATTTACAAATTTATTTTATACTCGTAAAAGTAGTAATACGTCTATGTACAATAACAAAATTATAATTTTATTTTCCAAATATTCTCCACGACTTTTGAGCTTTGTAAGATAAGCCAAGTTTGAAGATGGACACTATTTCTCATGGCGCAAGCATGTGCCACAGGAGGTATATGATAAGTACAACACTTTACATTGACATTAAAATTTAATGAACTAAGCGAAGGACAACATTCATCATTTACATTATTTAGTTGAAGCAACCGTTGAAATCCATTGCAGTTTTTCAGTACCGTTACAAAAGAATACCACATCAACTTCGCAGAGTTGACTAATTAGTCTATGAATATGAGTTACAGTATAACCATGTGAAGTATACAATGATAATTCGTGATTTTTTTCAGTTACCCATTCACACTGTTTTGATAGCCTATTGCAAATTCTATCATTTCATATGGAAGTTTACCATACACTGAAACATTACAGTAGCATCTGTTGAAACAATAAAAAATGCATGTGTAATAAATTCATGGGATGAAATTTTAAAACCTTGGGTATTACTAATGTATTCTCTTGAACAAACTAAAGTTTTTACTGGAGAAAATCTTTGCTGAATAATAGTTGGAATTACTTGTGCAATAAATTCTGCATATTGAAAAATATTTCTACATTTCCTAAAACACATATTCATTGAAATAGTTAAATGTTCTTGTTTCTTACAGATGTCATGATAATCAGTAAATGTTTCATGATCGTTTACATGATTCATTAAATGTTTTGATATATCAGATTCTGTATTCCATTGATATTATACACGTTTGAGTAATATTTAATGTGCATCCGCTATAAAAAATTGGATTTTGTTGTAAATAAGTTTTTACCGTTTCTAATATACACGAGTCCAATATAAGCAGAACACTGCAAAAAAGTACACTCCATCATCTTTCTTTGACAATAGCAGTTCAAATAACAAAGTCAGTATTTTCAGGACCATATATTATATCTTTTGAAATTAGTTTATCTCTTACCTCTTGTACTTTACGTTGTAGTAAGTTTCGTAATCCAGATTCAAAAGTCACAACTCTAAATTCCCCAGTATTTTCATGTTTTGTTAAATAAGCATTATATATCTGCATAAAAATAGTAGATACAAACACTGCGTTCCATGTACTTGTACAATCATTTAAAAATGCAGTACGCTCAAGTTCCTTCAAGTCCCAACTGAGACAAGCATGTGCTAACTGGTTAGGAATATTTTAGAAGCACGTTGCACAGATTAAAGGCGAAAAAAGACATTCAAAATTGTCTATCGCATCCCAAATACAAAGTTCTTCAACGATATAAATCTCACACTCACAAGACAGAGTATTAGGTTTCTTCCATCACTTTTAGAAGAAACAGTTCCAAGAGCATAAGGTTTTAATTTAGAATATTTTTTTTCAAAGTTAGTAAAGATTTACTCTGGGAATCACCATCAGAGAAAACAAAGTTTGATTCACAAAAGTTTTCCTCAATCAAAGAATCACTTTCAAGGGTATTTGAAAAAACGAAGTTTGCTTCACTATGAGAATCACTTTTAAGACCACTGTACACTGTCACTGAAGATTCAATAGGATAATTAAACTAGTCATGAACGAAGGACTCGGAGACCCATTTTCAATATACACAAAAGCTAGGGCGGCACGTTTTGCTTCCACCAGCGCATAAACAAAATTGTCCGGTGAGCAAGTCTCATCACACCACAATAAGCTTTGCGAACACATGATAAACTAAAACAGCCTTACCTGCTGCTGTTGTAAGTCTACTGTTGTGGTGGTAGCAACCAATCCACTTCTTACTATTCATTGTCCAATGAAAAGCAACTTTTACGAGGGGGAAAAGTATCAGTCACATCATGAACTTCGACTTTTAATTTCGATAATAACAAATCAGCACGTTCAGCTTTTTTATATGTAATAACAAATCTTTCTTTCATAGGGTTTTTACACTACATTAAACTTCGTAAACTACTCAGCTTTTTAGCTTCAACCGTTAATGATGAAGCACTAAAATCACTTTCAGTTCTGCGTGGAATAAACGTATCAGTAGTGTCATGAACTTCACCTTTAAACTTTGCCAATAACATGGCAGCGCGTTCTGCTGTTTCCTCTGTAATAATAAATGTGTCCTTTAAAGTATTTCTGCACCACACCAAGCTTCGGAAACTATTCTTGAACTGCCAATGAAGCAGTAATACAACTTTCACAAGAGCCTACAGGTGGTTTTGGCCATTTACAATCTGTCTAGTCACGTGCACCAAATTTGTCCTTTATGATTAATTCTTCACGTAGTTCCACTATTTTGTTTCCCAATAGTAAACGAAGTACATATTCAAAGTTTGCTTTTAAATGATTAAATCGAGGTCAACTTGCTCCTATAATTCCACCAAAAGCCATTCTTTAAAAAAAGTCTCAGCTTGTCTTAAGTATAAAAGATATGTGAAAAAATGATACAATACTGAAGTATTAATCTTAGTCTATTCAAAACTTTTAAGAAAAACTTTTGTGAAGATTAAAATGAAGGTAGCAGGAGACAGTTTAAGGTAAATGGTAAATATTCCGCAAACATTGTGAAATTATACAAACACTTAATTATTTACATATTTCGTGTAAACGGAAACACTTTTATAAGTTCACATGTTCAAAGTTTTTAAAAGCAAATTCACTCACTATGTGGTTCTGCATTAACGTCTTTTTCAATTAACTTTGTCTTTACTTCATCCACTCTGAGTAAAAGCAAACTGCGAAAAATATGTTAAAAAAATTCGACACTATCAAGATGTACATGTTTCGAAAGATACACATGATAAATATGAAAAAACAAATTACAGCAACCATTATCAATCTATATGTTCGTCTCCTCAAAGACCTTTCTTCATCTACAGATCTTATAACACAACGATGTCTCTGCCAATTGCGTACATTATAGAAACATTCAGCACACAATAAGGGACAACTGTTTTTATATTCCCAATTTTCAATAGCTTCTAAAATACACTGATCATCAATCCTTTAATTCACACATCCGCATGAATTTTTAATTTCACTAGAACACATAGTGGTAGATGAAATCTCACTGTTCTGCACAACACTATCAGCCTCCTCAGCTCTAGAAGCAAAATATCCTTCATCACTGTCTGAATTAAATTCTACCACTAAACTGAGGGAGATGCACTGCGAAAAATACCGATAAACGAGCCTTCATTCTCCGCCAAGGGTCCATCGCCTTCAACCGCACTCCAATCCTCGTAAAAACGAATGATACTTTTACTAGTGTCGAATATCATAGCTACAGCACAACTGTACACAAAACTTTAAAAGTAAGTCACCTTTGCACATTATGACCTAGTTTCTAAGTAACAAGATTTAGATTTTCCTCTAAACGCCTACTATGTGATAATCTTAAACACATACTATGTGACAATCATAAAAAATACGTAGAAACAAGTTATAGCATGTTTTTAAGCATAATAAAAGGACAAACAAAATATGCGAACACCTGCACAGTCAAATTCTTAGAAAAGCTGGAAGTTGTTCTAACACGTTCCTAAGCATAACAATGCAAGATACAAATATAAAATAACTTGTCCCAACTTGTTCCGGAGCATGGAAATCCAACAAAACAAAAATAAAACAAACAACTAAGCCCATGCGCACCTTATCACCACCGAACATTAAAATACCAATGTAAAAAATTACTTGTGCAAGTAATGTTTTCCGCTAAAGTCACGACAAATGAGTGCTGCACGTCAAAATAAAATGTTAAACCCTTCCTTCAAATAAATCTGATATCAAACCTTATCCTATAATAAATTTAACCTACCGCATCGCATTATACGGCTTCGCAGTCGGCGCGTGGCGGGCTTATTTATACTGAGTTTCACGGCTTTGCGAATAGCGCGGGCAACGGCAACGTAAGCGGACAACGGCAAGCGGCAACAGCAAACAACATGGTGGCTAAGGGGTGGAAAATGGGCGTCACCGGAAAAAATTGATATCTCTCCTCCCATTCGTTCGATTTCAACAAAAGTTTCAGGGTACCTGCATAACACCTATAGCAATACTACCAAATATCAACAAAAACCCTCAAGGCTATACAATAGCAATAAAACCAAAATCTGCACGAAGTCGGAGAAATACCTAACAAAACTTTTCCATTGTCGTAATCCACAAATGTCTAGTGGTTGACAAAACTGAGTACATTTTGGGAGAATTATTTGCACAGAAACAGTCCAATCTTGCTCCCTGTGACTTTGAATGATATTAAAATCTTCAACTCTCAAGTAGGTATAAAGTGTTCTGTGCACTGGTGATAGCACGTCTTCGGCAAACGCCTTCGTCATTTCCCCTCTGATGGTGGCATACACAGACAGATTTGGAGGATGTAGAATTTTGCTTGCAACAATAAGTCCGAATCCATATTTGTCTGCATGACCAGAAACATTTGTCTGCATGAATGTAAAACAAGCAACATTTTCTTCTGTAGACGACCACAATCAGTTGTAGGGTATACGAATGTGTTAAAGCGTTCTGATTTTGCGCAGACGTAATGCGTTCACCACGAAAAGATAATGTCCAATTGGAAGACAATTCATAATTGAAAACAAACTGTTCTGTATTTCTCATGTCCCGCACATCATAGCTTGCCATATGATCAACAAATGATTGCAAAAACGCTTGCGATTGTGCTTGAAGTGATGTGTCTGCTTGTGCTACAGTCTGGGCCGAAAATCGAGTTATATTCGTACTGACAATTTTGTTCTGAAGTTTGAAATTATATATAACCAATGAGCGTTTGCATGAAATTGAAGCTTACACCGTTCAGCGGCTTCTAATGTCACTTTTGTGGGTCTTTGCCATGAATACTAACGCCTAATTTACGCGCGGGTGTGAAAGTGCCAAGTGTGTCTACATTGATTCTTTGCAGTTCTTTTTTATAATCACAGCCTGCTTCGAATTGCTTTTTGAACTTGTATATTTGTGTAATGTTGCCTAGCTGCGTAGCTTTCCAGGTCTGTTTGTAACGTTCAGATTATCGACAATTGCCTGCTTCTGCTCGAGTGTGTATTTTGGAGAGTCTGACCTTCTACCAGAATTCAGTGACTTTTCTGGAGGCTGGTAATCTGTATCACTTTCATCTTGACTGCTGTCGTTTGCATCTTGGCATGTTTGGTCATCACTGTCGCAGTGATCACTCTCATCACTAGAATTATCGATTGGAAAATCTAGTGTACACAAATCATCTTATTCCCCATCAAATCGTTTACGGTTAACACCTACGAGATATGACGTCAAATCGTGGTCCGACAGTGAGTGTGGTGCATTACTTGCGACTGTTGGATTCTGCATCTCCACTGCTGAATTTCGTTCCCACAATGAAAGTCAAATTCCACTGGATAATTCTATTTTATGGTTTATTGGAAATGTGAAAACGACAATAGATAACAGGCCAAGAATATTACAAGATGTGTCTATAAATGTTAAGATGGATACGGTACCTTCGGATAGTATGCTTGGCACGTCTGAAGTCAGAACAGAGAATGTCCAACAAGTGATGATGGAAAAGAATCAAAATACAAGTATACGTGATCTACTCGTTGATATGGGTTTCAAGGAAATTATTCAGCATCCACAGATAATTCAGAGTACTTCTATGTGGCAAGTATGGTTAAATAAAGGATATGTCACGGAGGTACAAGATGATATTCAACGCATTGTACAACTCTATGAACTAACCTGAAATTGAATTAGAATTGTACTGGATAATGATGATAACATTATTCTATTTTATTTAATCTCAAGGCATCAATCCTAATAAACTGTTATTTAATTTAGCAGAATTAAACTAACTGTTTACATTTAAACTTAATTAAGTTAATTTGTTTATCTCATATCATGATTAATTTATTATATTTGTTCTTTATTTTGTGTTCATTATTAAATGTTTGAATTAAACTTAATCTAATGAGCTACGAAAATATTTTTTTCTCTACAACATGCATGTCAAGAAAGTGAATTAATTAAGATGAACTTATGTTATGAAACCAATGAATTTATTTTGTTTGTGTATTATATGAACTTTGAAGTGAAACATTTTGAAATGTTTCGGAACTAAATACAAAGCAGGTTAGTTTCTTTTGTGTAAAAAGAGGTAAGTTTAAATCAACGGAAGGGAGAGTGTATTGTTAGGATGTTTAAATGAACTTTGAACGAACTATTGCATCAACACATTATCGAACAAGAATTCTATTTTATGGTTTATTGGAAATGTGAAAAAGAATTAGCTTTTCCTTTGTTCTTTTGAATTTTAATGACAATATGGTTTCAGCACACATGGATCAACTTCAGTATTGGGAATTATTAGTTTGATGTCGCAAATGGTTGGTAATATGGTAGTTATGATCTGAACTATGATTATAGATTATGGATGGTACTAACTGAATATTCAGCAGATATGTTAGGAAATCTATATATATGAAATTTGATATGAGATGTACTGTGCCCAGGAATGTTTACATTGTTGTGTACAGTAACTATATGGTGGATATGTTTCTGTTGAGTAATGGACCTAGATGCTAAACATAGGAAATCATCTCACATTATTATATGTCAGTTTAAGTTAATTTAATGAAATAAATGGGATGGATTTTAGATATGGTTTACCTGGTATCATAATGTGCATATGTATAGTTGTTGCATTGAGCGTGCGGGCTTATGATTAACCACTGGCACCTCTCAAACAACGAAAACGAAGGGTAAAGAAACAACACCATTCGACTAATTAACAGCGCCTTCACTAGCTACACAAGCAAAGACACTAACGCCGCAGCTCTTCCTTAACTGCTACTGCTACCCTCTATCACTGCTTTGATTCCTGTTAATACGTGTTCCTTGTGTGACAAATTTTCCTTTATTCGCTGTTTCTGGTGTCCGTTCTATTTCTGTTTCTCCTATTTCATGTTTACAAAGCTTTTACGTACCATAACAATATCACATACACCAGTGGTTTTCAGCCACCGTTTCATGGACTAGTAATTGACGAGCGATATTACTGTACTGATTCATGGCAAATTAGTACATTTAATTATTTTATTAGTTATTCTGTAGATTTTACCGGTGAGCAAAATAAGTTTTAACCTTTCAAATATCGAAAGGTTGAGAAGCACTGATATAGACTGTTCTATGGCTATATCTCTAAGTAATTGTATTTTGGTAACTTGAAAATACATGTCATTTTTATGTTAGAACATGGTTTCTCACAGTGTTCATATTTGCTGCAGTATACAGTGCTGAATTAATAGTCCGTTTGTAGCAATAAATTTACTATATGTATTGTATCTTTAACAAATAGCCCAAATGATGGCGAACATGAAGCCAATTTCGGTAATTCATTTTGTCACTTTTCTTATATTTCTAAATAAACTTTTAGTGTCGATTAACTACAATTCTAGAAAGAATAATATTGTGAATTATTTATTATTAACTAATATTTTTTTTATTAATATTTGGACAAAATCAGTAGCCATCGAAGTTCGTTGTATACTTCTATATAAATCGAACGACAGGCACCTGGCCGTTAGACCATAAGGTCGTATGTTAAGAACGATACGAAGTGTGTTTTTTATTTCTACAACAATAAAATAAGTTGTATAGACCACGTGATTTTCATTGAACATTCTTTCTTCTCCTTCGTGTGATCTGGTAAGCGACTGCTTCTCGTACGAGGAGTGGAACTTGCAGCGTTGAATTGCAGTGCGGGTATTGTTCCCTTGTCCCCTCCTTCCTGCAAATTAGCTGTGTGCGACTGTTTCTCACCTAGAGGCACAAAACCTGCACTACTGAACTTCCTATAACCGGTGGGCCGCGGGTGACTATCTCTTCGGAGGCCTCGAACCACATATTGCCTTTAAAAAATCTGTAGGCCGCGAGCGACCATATCTCTTCGGAGGTCTGGAACCAGTAGTTCATACTACCTTTCCACAACCGGTGGGCCACGGGCGACCGATTCTCTGCGGAGGCTCGGAACCAGTAGCTCATATACCTTGGTCCCGTCTTTGAGGGATAACGTCCCTGGGCGATTGTTTTTCCTCGAGATGAACGGAACTCAGAGAATGTGGTCTCTTTCCTTGGCAGCCCCAACTCTTCTTCTTCTCCCGACTGTGTCTTGCTTACCCACTGGGGTACGGAGGATAACAGCCGAACTAGACTGTTACAGCAGTATGCTTTCATAACAGTGATCCACATCCTACAAATTTTTATTTGATTTTTTTATATCTTCTTGATGCTTTACGTGCGGGGCGTAAAAATTGTTTGATGCTTTTTTTATTTAGTGGTCCAGTGATTGCGCGCGTAGTAGTGTTTTTGCCATATTATCATCTTGGGAGTGTTCCTGGTCAGCGGTAGAGTGTTGGCGTATCATTCTGGAGGTTGTGGGTTCGATCCCAGCGGCCGACCACTGTTTTTTCCTCATTCACACCAGACAAATGCCGGGATGGCAGTTTAAACAGAGGCCCACATCTCGAATCCTTTCCCTTCTCTTATCCCGGTGTAAACCTTAGATGCCTAAAAGCCTTAAAACTTCAAATTTAAAAACCTCTTCCACAGGGGGCGGTTGGCAGAATCACTAACTCAGAAGTTTTTGGTGTCAATTTTCGGACGTGTTTGCGACGTCCATCGGATGTCCCTAGCTAGTTAAATTTCTTTGGAGTGTCCTGTTTTGGATGTCCATTGCATGTCCTTTGGATGTTCATTACTGGATTGGAACGTAATTTGTACGTTCCGGTACCATTTTTGGACGTCCCATGGACATCTTATACTTTGTGCAGGACAACAATTATTAGTATCCTGTCGAGATCTTTTCGATGTTGGCCAGCCAACGTTTTAGCAAGACAGACTTTGTAGTAAATCTGATGTAACATGTTTGCAACAAATTTGTTACATGTGAACTAGGAAGTTTGCAGTCTCGGTATGTTAAATGTTGCTGCAAACTTTCAAACTTGTCTCAGAAAATTTACTGTGCTATCTGAATTATCAATATACAAAGTTGATCAGGAAGACCAGTGTGATTTCGGGAGAAACATGTTGCCGCCCTATACGAGGTCCTGGGGAAAATTAGAGCATTTAATTATTTTATTTAGATTTTAAGCAATTCAAGAATTTTGGATACCAGATTGCAGATACCGCAAAAATGGAGATCGCTGAATCCAAATTTGAAGCAACTTTCTACATACTTTCATTATGTGCTAATGCGGTTCAGAGGCTGGCTAAAATGTAGGGATGGTATCGAGACGAGACTGGCATCAGTCTGTGTCGTGTTCTCGTCTTGACCTGAAAATTCAAGTCTTGGTCTCGATTCTAAACCTCAGTCTCGTCTCGGTCCGGTATCAACACGTTAGTCTCGGTCTTGTCTTGGTCTCGTCTCAAGTCTCGATAAACGAGAGATTTTAAAATGTTGCCGTCCCTTGACATCAAATGGGTACTCAGGCTTACCGATCCCACAAGGAAGAGTCACGAATGTATCACACAGACGTCTGAATCAAACATAGTCCATTCAAGAGAGATAACAGAGAAATGTTCAGACGCAAAAAAAATAGGCGCCATGGACAACGGAGTAACGCCTCTGGCCCATAAACCCATTTAAAATAAAGCCACTTTGAAGGAAATTTGAGACTCTCAGTTAAATAGCTATTGCAACAACATTATTCATCGGAGAGTCATGGTTCATACCTCATTCTCTTCAGAATAAAACAAGCTTTGCAAAGGTGGCATGTAGTTGCGGTCATGACGTACGCGGAAAGAGAAATTCGGAAGAATTTTGCGAAAATTCCCTAAGAAAAACACTTATATCAACTTTGGCCTCCTCTGAAGCAGCCCGGGTAAAAACACAAAATCCAAATGTATCTCGAAACATAATATGGGGTATAGACAATGCATGTTCCAAGTTTGGCTCCGATGACTTTGATAGTTTTTTTTACCAATGCTTTCTGTATATGGCGACTTCCATTACAATTCATTCAGGCTGGTCTATCTCATGGTCGCAGATGTCTTTTTTTTTTCAAAAAGTATATGCAAAATAAAGAGACCGCTATTTCCCCCCCCCCCCCGAAAATAAATTCTGTGAAGAGTTATATGCTCTCAAAATAGTTGCCGAGGTAATCTACTGGCATCGAATATGAAAATTAATGTTCTTTCAAGAAATCAATTTTTCAAAGTCTAATTACCTACGTTATTTGCATGAAATAAAAACCATAATATTTATCTCATGTTATATTTATTCGTTTGTAAAAATCATTACTGCTGAGTGGCTACTTTCTCAAGAAATTAATTGCAATATTTGCAGATTTAATTCGAAGTTTCCTATTTTTGATAATTTTGATAAATTACTGTAAGGTAAAAAATTATGGAATTAAAAACATTTGGAATAGTTTTAGTATTTGTTAGAAATTAAGTATTAGAAAGTGGGAAGGGTTATACTGGAGAAAATATTCATTCTTTCATTCCATTTTACACTACGTATTAATATTCATTGCGATATTGGCGATGCAATGCATCTTACATGCTGATGGAATGCATTTAAATATCAAATTACTTATTCTCCTCCTTACAATTTATTTCTTAATCTTCATCATAATAGAATTAATAAAATAGTAATTAGCAATAAAGATGAAAATTAAAACCTATTGATTTTGAAGGGACAAATGTAACATTAATTCTATAAATTCTTTAAATAATTTTATCTTATATAAATGGAATACACTGAGACCTATTAGAAACAATCTTTTAAAGTGAAGCAGAAAACAATAAATAATTTGAATTCGCCTAATAAAAGTATTGAGTTTGAAATAGATGTTGGGGATGAGTTTTTTCATCCCTATTTTGCTGATTGTTATATAATGTTTGAGATCAGAGGATGAGATGCAAATTGTGAATATACAGTTTCATCAGCAACTGTAGAAGGCAATGATGTTAGATTAATCAATAATTTTATTCCTCGTTTACTTTCTCAACTTCAAATGAGTAAACATGGACAAATTTACCTGAAAGCAGTCATCGAGGAGGACAGAGGTCTAACGTGTGATGAGCTTGCAGGAAGGTTCCATGTTTCCGCTGAAATAGTCAGACTGCACCTGCATGGGATAGGGAAGTCATACAGATTAAGCAAGTGGGTACCCCACAGATTGTCTGCAGCCAACAAGGAACGAGTGACAACCTGTTTGTCCTTGCTCATTCAGCACCTGGACACACCCACATTTGATCGCTTGCTTGCTCACTGGTGACGAAAACTGGTGACTCTCCCAAAAGTACCAGACATTTGTTGTCACGTTGGTACCACATGACCCTGTTCCTCACACCTCAAGACCACAACTGCACCCACGAAAAGTTCTGCTCTCTGTATGGTGGACTTGTTGGCAACTGGTACATTACGAGCTCCTTCCACCTTGTTAGACCATCACTGCTGACCTGTACTCACAGCAGTTGCAAAGGGTGCTCCGGCACTGGGACAGAAGAAGCCAACATTAGTGAATCACAAGAATGTGCTGTTCCTCGACGACAATACCAAGCCACATGTGGCAAAGAAGACTTCTTTGGTTACCTTGTAATATTGAACAGGAAAAGATAGTTGAAAAGATAGAATAGCATTTCAGACTAGTCAGACTATGGTGCCTTTTTATCTTTAATGTAAATGGAAACGCCTGATATTATCCCAAAAGAAAAATTAATTAAATTATTAGGATCATTAATAAAACAATACGATAGAAGAAGAAAAAGATAAAATATAAAATTCTGAAATATATATATATATATCATTTCTTAATCATATTATCAATATCTTTATCAGCTGCAACATGATTTGTTAATATATTAATTCCAGTAGTCATATATACAATAATTATTACTAGTTTTACAACACTTTCAGCAGATATTACTGGCTTAAGTACTAAATTTAATTGAAATAAAAAGAGGAGTGGTTATAAAAACTTAATTCTGTCAATAAATAACTTTAATCATGAGTTAGATATGTTCCTAGCTGTTAATAATGATTTGGATATTAAGCAAATTATTGAAAAAATTAGAGTCGAAATGGGAAACATAAATATAGTGGAATAACAATTTTCTTTATAAATGGATCCTGAACCCAAACTCACCTTAGCAGAAAATTTTAATATAACTATTCGAAGATAGATCGAAGAATCCTATCATACAAACGAACCCAACAACAATTAAACAAGGTCAATCCTAGTGAACTAACAGTGCGTATTATGGATTATTATGTCTCTTTCCATCCGAATATCAAAAATCTAGGGCTAACAATAGATCAGGAACTGAGCTGGAGTCCGTACACGACTTCCCAGTGCCTTAAAGCATTAAATGTACTAAGACAACTATATAAAATAAAATATTTCTTATCGCACCATATTAAGTTATACCTTGCAAATGAGCTTATTCTACCTCTATTTGATTATTGTGATGCGGTGTATGGAACGTCTCTTTCTACTCGTAGATGTATGGTTATTCAAAAGGTTCATAACTCTTGCATTCGGTTCGCTTTTGGATTACGTAAAAGTCAGCACATCTTACCCGTGATGATGAATAATAATATTTTGACAATTTTTCTGCGTCGGCATCTGCAATACTGTTGCTTGATCTATAAGGTTCTCAAAATAAAATCCCCATCGTACCTATACTGTAAATTCACAAGTCCAATATTCATTCGTATACAACGCGGAGCTGTGAAAAGCTCGATGTACCACGCCACAAGCTCAAACAGGTTCAGGGGTCTTTCTCAATATCGGCAGCAAAGGCCTGGAATGCGCTGCCCAAACATATACGAGATATTGAAACATTTAAAATTTCGCTAAAATTTTTCCTACTTAAAGATCAGCAGCTAACCTCCAGTAGACATGATAAATTTACTGTCTAGATGTCAGAAGCGAAATTACGGTTCAATATTGTCCTTTTGTGCTCATTAACACAATGTTTGGTTGTAATTTGTAATGGTGTTTTCTTGTGAGTGTGTATGTTTTTTTTTGTTTTTGTTTAATTCACATAATTTTACTGATTTTGTACCTCTGTAATTTTTCTTTATTTGTAACTGATTTCTCTTGTACTTCGTCTAATTTTGATGTGTTATACTTCAAATTATGTATTCTTCTTGGCAAGGGTTAGGTGGTAGAGTAGCCTCCGGCTGAATCTCGCCCGCTCTAATAAAGCCACTTTCAATTCAATACAGTAATAATAATGTCAGATAGTTTCAAGATTCGCAACGGATTCAAACAAGGTGATGCCTTATCACCATTACTGTTTAACTTTGCTTTAGAATATGCGATTTTAAAATTAAAGAGGACAAAACAGAACTAACGTTGAATGGCTTGAATCGACTGTTCATGTACGCGGATGATGCAGATTTAGATGGGAAGATATAGAGGCGCTACAAAGTAATACCCATGTCTTAGTAGAAGCGTGCGATGAGATAGGTCTACAGGTAAACATAGAGAAAACAAAATACATGATAACAAGCCGAAACACAGGGAATAACGGAAATAGGTACATAACAATTGAGAACATAGAGAAAGTAAACAAATTTAAGTACTCGGAATCATACGTAACAAGCAAAAACGAGGTAACTGAAGAAATAAAAAGTCGTTTAGTATCGGGCAACGCATGTTCTATTCAGTCCACAAACTCCTAGCCTTGCGATTAATATCAAGGAAGTGGAAACTGAAAATGTACAGAACGGTTATTCTGCCGGCAATACTTTATGGTTGCGAAAGTTGGGGTACGACCCTAGCCGATGAACATAAATTACAAGTGTTTGAAAATAAGGTTCTGAGAAACATATACAGATCGAAACGGAACGGGATGACTGGAGAATGGAGGAGACTGCATAATGAAGAATTTCCCGGACTGTAAGACTCACCCGATGTTGTAAGAATAATGAAATCACGACGACTAAGATGGGCATGCTATTTTGCTCGGATGGGAGAAAAACGAAGATTATATTCCATCTTGGTTTGAAAGTCGGAAAGAAAGAGACCATTGGGAAGACCGAGACGGCGTTGGCAGGACAATATTAGAAGGGATCTTCGCTGGTATGATCTTCCCCAGGAGAGATCCCGATGGCGAACGTTTGTTACTACGGCGATGAACTTGCGAGTTCCATAAGCCATAGAGTGAGTAAGTAAGTATGTAAGTAACTTATCTAAGGCATACTACGTATTATAAAATCTTATATCCGCTCTATGGCTGCCTATCGACAACTTTCGACTCATGAACTAGCAGGGCTACGGAGATAGTGAGGTGTCTTGCGATTGAGCTCAGACTTACTTGCTTCCATATACATAGTAATATATATTAAGACCGTCCTCCTGGTTTAGTGGTTACCGTCGCTGACTGCTTATCGTGGGATCCCGGGTTCGATTCCTAGCTCTGGCAAGGGATTTTTTTCCAAAGAGAGAGGGTCTGGAACGGTGTCCACCCAGCATCGTAATGCAATTGGGGAGCTCCTGTGAACAAAAGACAGTGGGATCACAGCTGAGAGACTCGGTTCTCCTCTCCCAAGACGTCTGGTCAGCGTGGGAGCAGTACACCAACTCTTTCCTCCGAGAGAGACCTAATCTAGTAGTGGATTGAATATGACTGTGAATTTTTAAAAAGAAGATTAGATTGTCTTCAGCTTTTCTGAGGTAACTGTTATAATTGCAAAAATCTTTCCATTTTTAAAAATAAGTACACGGTGTAAAAAAAGACCTATATTAGAATTTAGTCAATTTGACTTCTTGACATATGCTTTATAGTCTTTACGTGATCAGTCTAGTAGAGGCTGATATGATTTGGAGAGTGTCAACAGAAGTATCAGCAGAGAAAAATCATGGGAATAAAAACTCGCAGAAGAAATTAAATTTCTATATTTATCCGTCGTCGAATAAATCGACAGGCAAGTCTCGGTCTCGTCTCGAGTACCAAGGTATAAGTTTGGGTCTTGGTTTCGTCTCGACTAAATTGTAAGTTTCGTTGCGTAGTGTCTTGGTCTCGTCTCGATTCCTAGACCTCTCGGTCACGGTTGGTCTCGAATTCAAGACGAGACCAAGACCAGTGTGGGTCTCGGTACCATGCCTACTAAACTGGTAGGATATCACGTTTCTAGTTAATATTTAAAATCAATAATAATAATAATTTAATTTACTTTATTGGAGTACTATGAACAGCTCGAAGGTCAAGATGGCACTTGGTTAATACATGTTAGATTGAAAGTTAATTGAGTAATACAAATGGATATATGAGGCAAGCGACCAAATTCAGATAAAATGAACTGTAATACAATAAGATGCATGAAATAAGCAAAAAATACAAGTAGTAAAGAAATACAAGAAACACGCAGAAAATACCGATAAAAACGTACTAAGAGTAAAGTAATAGGATTCAAAATTTGTAATAAGTCGTTGGAGTAGTATGTCAACAGTATGTCAGTCGTAGTCAAAAAAGGAGAACGTCTCGTTCGGTATAAAGGTACATTAAAATCAAGTTTTTCAATAAAATAAACACAGTGTAGTTCATTCGAGAAAATTTTACGAAAAAACTTACTATTTAGATTTTTTCTTCTTAAATCTAGAGGTTCAATGTCAAATAAATCACATCAGTGGTCGTAATGATAGAAAAAGATAAGATAAATTGAATTTAAAACATGTTAATCTAGAAGGCACCATTAAACAGCTTCAAGTTTGTCAGACATGGGTTTGGACAGATCATTCCAAACACTGAAAGCGTATTCTAATATGATTCGAACCAAGACTGTGTACAATGTTATTACCGTGCTGATATTGTTAAATTTGTATCATTGATTAAACATAATTAATTTATTTATTTCATCGACACAACAGGCCTTAATGCCTATTTATAGCGTCTACAATAATTGTTACATTTAATGGCACAAATCGTAAAACAACTATGCAGTTGTTTTTTCTTATCCAAGCAGTTTTTTTACAGTATATTCTGTATTAATTTTTGTAAAGTGCTTTCGAGTTTCCAAATATGCCCAATATTTGTACGAATTCTTACCTATTACATTATACGTAGCACTAGTTCTCCATGTAGGTGACATATTTAATACATTTGTACAAGCTGTTCTGCAATAGAATAGGCTACTATTTCTCTTTCGTGTTCTGTGGGACGGAACTTAATAATTATTTTTGCAATTAATTCGGTACAGTCTATCTTATTGTGCAAAAGTCTGTACAAGAAAAGTAAGTCGTTTAATGTTCGTCTTTGTTCAAGTTTCTGAAATGTAAAGTTATCAATTAAATTGTTGTAAGGTTCGTATTTCGGGTACAAACCAGTCCGTTTGTATGTGAGAAAATGTAAAACCACTTAGCCTGCGGGACTCACCAAAAAGACCATTGATATAATTATTAAAGTTCAATTTAGAATCAAAAATAATGTCCAAGTCCTAATAGTTTCGACTTCCTCTATTTCAATATCTCTCACCTTATATGAGCTTGCATAATATTGCAACTTTTTCGTAAATCTTATAAATTTAGTTTTCTGTAAGCTAATTAGCATTTTGTTTCTAATACATCACTCATCAATTTTCTCAGTGTCTGTTTCAAGAGATCTGTAAGGTTATTGACTTCTCTAAATATCTTTAGGTTATCAGCATACAAAAATAAATTAGAATTACTAATTTTATAACATAAATCAGTGATGTAGATATTGAACAAAAGAGGGCCTAAGGCAAACCTTGAGGTATGCCATTCTTGGTGGTAGCTTTCTCGGATATAAAATTACCAAGACTAATACTAAAGGTTCTATCAGTCAAATAATTCTTGAACCAATTGGCAAATGCTGGTGATAAGCCAATCCTCGAAAGTTTGTTCAATAAGATGTTATGATTTACACTATGAAATGTCTTGGCAAGATCAATATATATTATATCACATTGGGATCTAGTGGCAATGCGCCCTTGTATACAAATTGTTAAAACACATAGATTAGTAGTAACTGATTTGGCTTTAGAAAATCCATGTTGTCTATCATCTAACGTAAGTTTCAAGTTGAACTGCAAGTATTGACAAATAACGGTGTCAAAAATTCTGGTCATAGAATTTAGGATGGTAATAGATCTACAATTGGTAAGTAAAGACCTATCACCTCCCTTGTATATAGGGATGATATAGGTCTCCTTCCATTGGCTTGGATAAATACCTTATCTGAGGGAGTTATTGTACAAATCCACCAATGTTGGTGTAAAATACTCAGCACAGGCCTTAATGACATAGTTGAGGATATAATTGGTTGCCAAAGCAGAATAGTTCTTCAATTTCTTAATTAATACAAATACATCTTTTTCTGAAATTTTCAGGTATGCCTATTAATGTTGTCATTCTGTCATGGCGAATAAAAGTCTGTTGAATGTATGACTTATTAAAGGTATCTACATAATAATCTTGAAATAGCGTTAACTATTTTCTGCTTATCATTGACCAGATTACCATCGTGATTTATAGAATTAATATTGTGTCGAACCTTTTTCCTATTGAATTTCTTCCAGAAATATGATTTGTCGTTTGTAATACTAGTTTCAAAATGAGTCATATATGCATTTTAATAATAATAATAATAATAAACTTCGATTTAAATATGCTTTCCTAGCCGGTGAGATTTCCTTATCTTTAGCAGGGCCGAGAATATCAAAATGTTGAAGAATAACCGTTTTAAACTGTAGAATTCTTCAGGAATTCTGCCAGATTGATATTGGGCAGACCCCTCTGTGGGGTGTCACCTCCAAATCCTCGAGAGCACCCCCAACCTTGACATTTCTACGGTCTAAAATTGATAGAGAGCCTTCAAAACTCCCTTACACCCTCCCAATTTTGACTTTACACCCCCAAACCTAAAATTCTGGCCGAATATCTAGCACAAACCAAAATTTAATTTTTTAGGGTTACAAAATTTATAGAAACTCTGAGAAACTCTACTTACACCTACTATTTTTGGCTGTATGCCCCCAAGCTGAAAATCCTGGCAGAATCCCTGGAAATCTGAAGCAATAAAATAAATTATGTAGGTGGAGAAGAATATAAGAAAAAAATATTAATGTATTCACTTATAGAACAAGATCAAGAAGCAATAAAATCATGTTATAAGGCTTACCTTATTTTGCACTATGTAGCTACCGCCAGAACTATACCAATTTCGTCTTCACTTGCAATCTGATAATAGTGTAAACAACAGCTTGCTTGCTTAGCGTCGGAATAATGGGCGGAGTCGCAAATTTGAATCACATGCTTTCTCTAACAGCTCTTTAAATACTTGCTCAGCAGTTTTTTGGCAGGTAGTCAAAAATAAATCATTTTCCTAACACATTTAT
This sequence comes from Lepisma saccharinum, assembly GCA_022664845.1. Classification (NCBI taxonomy): domain Eukaryota; kingdom Metazoa; phylum Arthropoda; class Insecta; order Zygentoma; family Lepismatidae; genus Lepisma; species Lepisma saccharinum. The sequence goes on along the minus strand of JAGDQP010000426.1, from coordinate 45,904 downwards.
TTTATAATATACACTTTAAATATATTAATTCCAATAACAATATTGGCACTGTATATTTTCAAGCACTTCTTGACATGTACGCTGACACTCCCGACAAACTCTGACACCAAAGCAGATTCTTCTTTTTTTCGCCTTTCTTTCAGCACCAAATCAGATGTAAAAACAGTCAACAGGCTTCACAGAACAGGGTTGCTAGCCATGGAAAGGAAAATTACCAATTTCATACTCAAGTAAGAAAAGTCACATTCGGTATCACAAATTGGAATGACTAAACTTCAACAAAATAACATGATTTGAAGCTTCGTATTTATGTGATGTCATTAGTTGGGCTGTGCTTTTACGTGCAAAAAGGGAAATAGATTTTCTCCTCCGTGACGCGCAAAATACGTAGAATATGTAAACGTAAATGCTTGTTAGAACATCCCAGCATCGTTGCTGTGTGTTATTCACTTATACGGTGCTCGACAAACAACCTATGTTGTGCAATTTTATGATCTTGCTGGATTTTTGTATACTATCTGACTATTGGTTTAAGCCTTGACATTCACAATAGAAAGCTCTTTCGTTATGATAACATTTGCAATATACTATATAGTTAAAAGATCAAACCACTGATAACGGGATTAAAACAGTGTGACAAGGGGCTGATAAATGTTCTTTTTAACCACAAGTAGAACTAACGTAATCAAATTTGACGTTAAAATAACACTGCTACTTGAAACTTTCGGTAACAAACTTAATTATAATACATTGTAATAAACCTAGTTTATATGCCTTCACCTATATCTGTGAGGGGTGCTAAACAATTTTCTCATTGTTGTTTTTCCTCCCATCTACAGACTGTTCGAAAAGTCTTGTCAACCTTGAACTGCGAGCGAAACATGGCAAGTGTTTGTTATCTGATTTTCAATTTTATTGGCTGAAAACCTGCTCAACGATGATCATCACTTTGGCGGTTAATAAAATTCGTGAATTATATTTTACTTATTGACATGTATTTGTTGTTTTAGCGAACTTACACTTACTTGCTGTCTAGAATTACGTATGGAAATTCACTACAGTAATTTAAGACTGTTAAGCATTGTTAGTTTTCATTCTATCCATTAAAATTATAATTTTTAATAGTATTGCTACTAGGTAAAATAAGCTATCTTCTTCTGTCTTCATAATGTTTAAAAACTGTGAATTTTACTCTGAGTCAGGTTGCAGCTTGCAGAGAAATGTTTTACAGAATAAATAGTGAGTTAATAGTAAATAATAGTAAAATATACCTAAAAAATTCAAATTTAAGATTGATTCTATATTATGAATATAGAAAGAAAATTGTATTTTATCATAGGTCTACGTGAATATCTGTCTTTGTACTACAAGAACTCAGACAAACCCAGTATTGCATTGACTCTGACATGAACGATGCGATTACTTATTATACAAGTTCATCACCGCAGTAACAAACTTTTGAGAGTGGATTCTATCTTGGGAAATATTAAGTCGATTTTCATCACGATAATCACTTATCTCACGATAATCCCTTCTGATACACGTAGCCTCCTCCCAATGACGTCTCCTCAACGGCCTCTTTGCATCCAGTTTCCAAACCACGAAAGATCTTGCTTTTTTTCTTATCTGAGCTACATGACCTGTTTGTTCTTCATTTTCAAATTATCTTGTCTCGTATATCAATCTCAAGAACTTATTTTCAAGCACTCGTCTGCCAGGGCCACACTCGGACATAATAGCAAAATATCATCCGCATTCAGTAATTCGAGATTCACCTTCCTTGTTAAGGCTGTAGATCACACCCGCCATCTTGGTACGCACTTTCCATTGATTAACATGAGAATTGTTTTACTCGTCTTATACTTTTCAGGAGTATAGTTTTAACTTCTGTTTTCGCCCAGTTTATCGTCATGTTCTCTTTTACTCATGCTACTTTATAGAAATGCAATATTTTACACAGGAACAGTATAATTTCCCGTTAACATATTGTGATTTATATAGCCAACTATTAATAATACATTATAATTATATATTTGGAGAAACTTCACAAACCAAAACTATACAAGAGTCAAAATAACCACCAAGACAAATTTTCTGAAAGCAGAACTTAAATATTCTACATCCGAGAGGCATAAAATTAGTAAAACAATTTCCGTGTAAATCAATGGGAGGTGCGTACCAAGATGGCGGGGGTGATCTACAGCGTTAATATAAAACACATGGTTGGTTAATATTGGTTTAACGATATGGATTTGTTCAGTGCACATACATAACACATAGAGACAAATGAACAATTAGGAAAGAAGCACAACTGACAACACTGGAGTTCGAATCATGTTCTCATCGAGCATTCTGATCGGATTAGGGATTTTATCCGCATCCTCCAAGGAATGCAGAAATTGTACCTTAAATAGAAGCCTTGTCCATTGCTTTCGCAATTCGTCTCCCCTCCCCCCACTTCCCACATAAGTCTCTCAAATGTATTATCAGCTTAGACGCTTGCAGTATTGGAGTAAATTACATAAATAAATAAAACAGTCATCTATTTATTGTCTCCACACAAACGAATGAAGATAACATCTCGCAAGTAATTTGCGATACATTTTTTTTCTCACAGGCAAACCACGTGTCAAAGAGAAGACAGAGTGGGAGGAATCTGCTATAGGAATAACCGAATAACAGTATTATTTCAAGGTCAGACGTATTCAAAGGGAATCTTTCCAGTCTCTGCCAGTGGAATTGTTTGTTCTTCGTAGCAAAACATATGTATTGATCTGCTTTCATTAGGTTACATAAGAACAATAGACATAGTAATTTGTAATGTGTTACTTAATCTGTAATGTTCCATTGCATCTGATGAAACACTGCGGCCGACAGGGTTCATTTCTTGCTTCGGAGCGTAGAGTTTTGAAGCCTTAGTAGAGAAATGTTTATGCTACATTTTTGCCAATTATGAAACAAAGAACTATTATAAACATTTACTTTTAGTTCAAGGTTAATGTAAAGTAATGATCTCCAACAAAAGATGGCAGCACTATCTCCGTATATGTCTAATGTATTTGTTATAGTTTCACGAAATTTCAATGCTGCTCCAAGAAACTCAAGCCGAGAGAGTTCTAACTTCCAGGCAAGAAAGTTCTTAATCAAATTGAATTCGATCAATGCCGATTTGTTTTTATTTTCGTTCTTCTTCATTGTTGAAACCTCTTGATTGTTATTGTAAATATCAAAACCTATAACAATAAGCTCTCCAACTCTCTTGGTAACAATGAACTGCAGTTCTGAAAACTTTCGGGATGTTATGCTTCACTTTATTTCATGCTTTTATTTAACTTCGTTCGCTGTGCGGAGCAAAAGTTGCAATGGTATTTTCGCCCAGTGTTTCTTTCAGAGGGGTGATTGGGGGATATCAACCCCCCAAGAAAGACCCAATAACCTTAATTAAAATCAACGGTTCATTCTTCTTCTGAAAGAAATAGTGTTTCCGCCACTTCCAGATCAGCTGGAAATTATAAATTTTGCACTCAGCAGTCTTAAATCCGATTTGCTTGACTATGTACAAAGCAGATAGAAGGAAACTGACCTGATATTTTAATCCAGGCATCTACTATACACATCATCATCATCAACATATTCAGCCTTTCTTCATATATAAAGTACATACGTACATACGAAGTATCATACGTCATGATAATAATAATATAACACAATGTAATATGATAATGCAAACAAGTTACAAACAGAGACATACCAATTAGTACAACTGCTGGATGAAGTCCTCCCTAATTTTCTCGCCACATATCTCGGTCTGCTGCTATCTTTTTCCATTTAGCTCCTGATAAACGCTTTATTGCATCTACCCATTTTGCATTTGGACATTGTCTCTGTGGTTTCTTTCCTCTCGGAATCCGAAGTAGTACATTCGTCGTCCATATTCCATCTATTCGTCTAGCTATGTGACCGGCCCATCTCCACTTCATCTTCTTCGCAGTCTTGATTATATTTTCTACCTTTGTACGCGAATCCATTCATTTGTCTTCCTGTGCTTCCTAGTAGAATAATGTGGCACATCGCCCGAAAAAAGGGTGGGGGGAATTCTCAACTTGTAGAGCCGCGGAATAACACAGCGAGCCCCCTTTTTTCATAAAGTATATACAGTATGTGTTAATTTGTTATTAGGAACATATTACATAGTATTACAAATATTTACCTTATACAGGAACACATCGCCCGAAAAAGTACAGTAAAACCCCGAAATAACGGACCAATTTTCGTTCATTCTATAATATTTTAGTCATACTAGCATGAATCGCACCCAGAAAGCAGGTGTTCCATAAGTCATGTCGGTTTTATACAAGATATACCATTGAATACTACTTTAATTTACGTTCGCAATGAAACCAGTTATTCCTCAACATTTTGATATTCTCGGCCCAGCTAAAGATAAGAAAATCTCACCGGCTAGGAAAGCATATTTAAATCGACGTTTATTATTATTATTATTAAAATGCATATATGATTCATCTGGAAACTAGTATTACAAACGACAAATCATATTTCTGGAAGAAATTCGATAGGAAAAAGGTTCGACACAATATTAATTCTATAAATCACGATGGTAATCTGGTCAATGATAAGCAGAAAATAGTTAACGCTATTTCAAGATTATTATGTAGATATCTTTAATAAGTCGTACATTCAACAGACTTTTATTCGCCATGACAGAGTGACATTAATAGGCATACCTGAAATCTCAGAAAAAGATGTATTTGTATTAATTAAGAAATTGAAGAACTATTCTGCTTTGGGAACCAATTATATCCTCAACTATGTCATTAAGGGCTGTACTGAGTATTTTATGCCAACATTGGTGGATTTGTACAATAACTCCCTCAGATAAGGTATTTATCCAAGCCAATGGAAGGAGGCCTATATCATCCTTATATACAAGGGAGGCGATAGGTCTTTAATTACCAATTGTAGATCTATTACCATCCTAAATTCTATGACCAGAATCTTTGACACAATTATTTGTGAATACTTGCAGTTCAACTTGAAACTTAAGTTAGATGATAGACAACATGGATTTTGTTAAGACAAATCAGTTACTACTAACCTATGTGTTTTAACAAATTTTATACAAGGGCGCACTGCCACTAGATCCCAATGTGATGTAATATATATTGATCTTGCAAGACATTTCATAGTGTAAATCATAACATCTTATTGAACATACTTTCGAGGATTGGCTTATCACCAGCATTTGTCCGTTGGTTCAAGAATTATTTGACTGATAGAACCTTTAGTATTAGTCTTGGCAATTTTATATCCGAAAAAGCTACCACCAAGAATGGCATACCTCAATGTTTGCCTTAGGCGCTCTTTTGTTCAATATCTACAGCAATGATTTATGTTATAAAAATTAGTAATTCTAATTTATTTTTGTATGATGATAACCTAAAGATATTTAGAGAAGTCAATAACTTTACAGACCTCTTCAAACCTCTTCAAACAGACACTGAAAAAAATGATGATAGTGATGAGCAAAAGCAAGACCAAGACCGTGGCGGTCAATTTCCTTTAATTTGAACAACATCACTAACATTTTATTACTTTACTTTTAGTTTACTTGCTGTTTTACGCACACAACTATGTTTCGTAAGCTTTCGCAGAATGCAATCATGGGTTATCGAAAATGATGTCCAAAATAATTTAGACATTGAAGTTCTTACCATAGAATTGTGCTCTCTGTCATCTTCTAGTCACTGTTCCAATAATTTACCATTCTCCGTGTTCCAGGTAAGTTCCAAAGGAAGACCAAACATACATGGATATTGTGTTTAACTAAAACTTACAAGGGAATTATTTTTGTTGTGCAGCCAGTTTTGACTTCGGACCTTATTTGAAGTATATAGATAGCGAACATAACACACATAAACTCGAACTCTGTCATATATTTGTGTCCCGAATAAGTCGAGTCGTGTAATTTCAGCGACTTTTAAGCAGTAAAATAAACCTTGAGGTGAAGCTTTATATTAACTAAATGAGTTATCAGATGCATTTCCGTAGGTACGTTTACGTGTAGAACACAAATTTCACCATGAAAATGTTTGCAAATTAAATGTTTTTTATACAAACTAAAGTTTATGATTGAAAATGAACAAAATTCCATAGAAAGTAATGTCGTAAATGAACAACAATACAACTGTGGGAAAGGGGACGGTGGGCAGGGGATTATAAATACATAAAAATAATGGCTTATAATACCTTTTGGGGGCCTAGAGCACTTGCAATCGCTAAACGAGTGATCAACTATTTTAAATAATTCAATTTGAATTTTTACTTTCGTACGTACATTTTTTCATCCCCTCTCCTCTTTGGTGTGTAATTCCAGAACAAAATTGCAACACTCTCGCTTCTCTTGCGCTTTCCTCTACGTACATTTTCAATACCACTTACCATACAAATATTATCATAACTATATAACAAATTAAATTTAATAATTAGAACAGTAAACATTTTTCAAAATACTTACTAAAATAAATTCTCCTCTGTCAAGTCACATCTTATATTTGTTTCAAACATCTTATTTAACATACACGCTTACTATTATTTTTTTGAAAGTTAAATATTTTAAATAACTGTGGTAAGCACGAAAAAATGCAACAGATTTGATTATTCTTATAAATATTCGAAATTGAACTTTAAAATGAAACAGTTAAACAATAATATTAATTATAGTGAATTAACAAATTCTAAAAATAAATATAAGCATAATGAATTGTTTTTAAATCTAAACAGATCACTTTCCTTGATTTTTAATTAAAAAGTGATTCAATGAATTTGTACTCCATCATTTCACGTTTTCGTCTTTTATTTAAAGATAAATGTAAACAAATATTAAGTCTGTCATTATTATTTAGGTTTTCAAAGTTCAACAAACGAATTCTAATTTTACATATAATTACAACATACTTATTAAAAACGTTATAATTGTAAACTTTCTTTTTTTAAAGAACTAACTTTAAGAACTTAACGAAGATCCCAGGCTTTGCCAAGGTCGCCAAATTGCGAAATCTCTCGGCATCGGAACGATTTTAGCTACGCATCTCCATGAGGTGCACTCGCTTTCTTGCTTTACTCGCTCCAGCACTTGGCTTCTTTCTTAAAAACCGTGTAGTCGATCAGTGCTTTAGCGATTGCAAGCGCCCTAGGCCCCCAAAAGGCATTAGGAACCATTATTTTTTATGTATTTATAATCCCCTGCCCACCGTCCCCTTTCCCCCAGTTGTATTGTTGTTCTTTTATTACGCTAGATATGTCGAAATCATTGGTCGAGGGTTACAGACAGTGAGGCTTGAACCCCGGTTACCTCCACAAGTACCGCCTTGAAGTCAAAAGACGTCAGCCAGTGCTTGAATCGTGGTTTTCGGGATAAATCGTCTGAACACAAGCTAAAATGAAGACAACATATGATAGACAAGGCTATTCTCAATCTTTCCCTCTTGCTTTTGAAGTTTCTTTAAAAAAGAAAAAGACATCTGTTTCTTCTCTCCTCCCTCTAATAAATAGATTGCGTAATTAATCAAAAGTGCAGTATTGGTGTTGGTTTTTCTCGGAGCAACCCCCTCGAAATGCAAACACCTGAGGCCCATAACTTGAGATTTTAAGCAATTAATCTTTGAACATTGTCACTTTCCCACATAAAAACTTGACCTACGCCCCTTGGTTTATTAAAATAGTACCCCTTTGACTTGCCAGAGAAGCATGGGAATCTCCTGAGCGTAAGAAGCCGGAAGTCTGCTTGCGATGAATATGGGGGAGAAAATTCTGTCGCCAGACATCTTAATTGCTACTCCGTAACACATTACAGCATCTGTTGAGGCATACGCACGTGCCAGATAGCTTTTTTTAACTTTGCGCAGTGTTTGAGAACATATACGAAAATGAAAACCTTGTGTTCTTGGACGAGAGAGATTCTACAACACACGGTAAGAAAAATGCATGCTTTTTATACGAACTCTTATTGAATATTCATACGGGGAGAGGACATTAGTTCGAAAACGTGGGACAGTGAGGTTTGATACGAAATAAGAGAAGTATATATCATAGTTAGGTATGTCTATACATACAAGATACAATTTTGAATGATATTTTATATTGGGAAAAGACGAAACTTACGTAATTGGCCGGAATTTTAATTCTTAAGACGATGGAATATGTATAATTTACATGTAGAACAGAGCAATCCGAATCACTGCAAGCAGAAATTATTGGAAAATTGATATTGTTTGGACACTTAGCGCTCCAGAGGTGTGAATATTGTCCATAAGAAGCGTTTTCACGCCTCCATTTGCATAGATGAATGAGATTTTAAGCCCTGACATGACAAAATATGTAAATTTTCATGTATAACAATGCAAACCGAACCGTAACAAGTAGAATCTATCCTAATATTTGACTTTTGAGATGTAAGCAAAAGATAGTTGAAGAGCCGACATGTCTCTTAAGACTTTTAAAGCCGAAATTACTTACTGCAATATCGCTAGTTACAGCAAAAAAAGTGTGCAAAGAAGTGTATTTTATGTGTACAAAGCTATTTTAACTTGAAATATCAGGTATATATTGCCTCAGAGGGTATGTAAAACTATTTAAGAGCATTTCCGGCGCTGTTTTTAAGAGAATTTACCTTAACACAGGGTGATTATTGCTTTGAATAGCAGACGAGATGCATTGAATCATATTTGAAATCTGAATTTAGCACAATACAGGGTGTATGTTGCTTCAGTTAACGTGTGAAAACTATATGAGATGCCTTACGACCTGCATGTTTAAGTAGAACTTACCCGATTAGCAACTGCTTTGAAGGCTACTTGCTGCTTCACATGTGTATAAGAAGTATTCATTGGTGTTTTCAGCAGAAAACACCTTTCTGGAAATAGGAAAAGATTGAATTAGACATTAAGCTATCACTTCGGAGGCCGTATTTAGCAGATAATTAAACTAGAAAAGAATCTTTCAACTATATCATATATCGATTTACCCTCGGAAAGGATTATTTGGTGGCAATCTATGGGATAAAAAGTGACAAACGTGATTATGATGTCTCTAAAGCAACCTTTTCAGATAAAACTTGTAAATATTTCGGTGTTTGTTATCGGGAAGTAAGTCCTTGCAAGCACTGTGAGTCAATATATAGCGAGAAAAGTGACATTTTAAGTAGAAACAACTTTAATAAAACACAAAGAGGACTAATTGGTGCGAAACTCAGGGAATCAAGACCTCTTATTTACCGATAGGCACTATGACAGAGACATTAGAATATAATTTTAACCAGAAACCTAGTCTTTGAGGTACTTTGGAAACTCAAAAATACAAGAATAACGTCATATTGGAAATTAGTTTATACAAAAGAAGTACTTGAATATAAAAAGGGAGTCACCGAAGTGGGTGGTTGCTTGAATTTGACCATGCGCAATGTAATTTTGTTAATATCGGACACTGAAATGGGTATCTCAACACAAATATTAGGGAAACAAACTATATTTTCGCGAAAATTATGGTACGAAGGAGTCATTGTTTAGATTTTCTCGCTCGAGGAACTGTTCAAAATGGAATGTAGATATTATTTTACTTGAACAATTATATATTAAATGGAAGATCAAGTCCCGTAAATCAAAATGGTCTATATTTTGCGGTTTATTAATACAAGGAGGACTGCTAGTAACCACATTTAGTCAATATATAACTAGAAAACGGTCATTTAAACAAAGTTGAACACGTATTTGAAGGCGAAAAAACGGATCTACATAATTCAGACTACCCTGAAAACATAGAGAACAATATATAGTGAGAAAAGTGCCCGTTTGAAGTAGCTTGAACATGATTTTAGATAGAATCTACTGTTTGAATTGCAGTTTTATGACTATAGGGATTTTGCATGTACGTTATGGCCGAAAAGACTGCTTGGTTAAGGACCCAAGCAGTATTTTGAGTAGCATGAATGAAACCAATGCTAGAAATAACTGATTGTAGCCAAAAAGGACTGTTTCAAACCACATTTTCAAGTAATATAAGGAGAAAATGATATCTTTATGGGTGGTTGTTATGTCAATTAAAATGTTTGACCCCCCATAATTATAATGTACTCTCTTTATACGTCATCCATTGATAAATCTACCCTTTCTGAGACCAGTTAGCTGAAATATTCACGACTAACAGGCATTTATTTTATCATAATGAATTAAAGTAGGTATACCCTCTATGTATGATGTTTTGTGTAGTATATTAACACAGATAAAGATAAATAGACTTGGTAATAAGAAATTATACTTACTTTTATGTCTTCACTGATACAATCTTTGGCAGTATGAGAGTATGACGAAAGAATATTTCGTAAGTTTACGGGAACTTGACTGGTGATTGTTGTCGCTTGATGCAAGAACCTCTTCCCACATATTCCAACTTTTGCAAAACCCGCTTGAGATACACACATACACACTGAGTAGATTATAACTACACACCAGAAGTCAATTCTTTGCTCCCACAGCATGTGACCCTATGTTTGCTTCAAACAGGAAGAGTAGGAGACAGGTGGGGGAAAACAGTCTGTGAAAGAATATCACACATCTTCGGCCAGCTGACATTGATGAACAAGCAGTGTTGCTAACTTACACTTAACAGTGTTTCCATCTTAAAATAATTTAATAAGTTATTCTTTACCATCTGTATAGTAACTCATCAACAACAAGAGTTCACATCTTATACAAAACTTTTAAGTGTTGCAAA
>JAGDQP010000426.1:1089-30116 GCA_022664845.1 Lepisma saccharinum | reverse complement strand
TTTGCAACACTTAAAAGTTTTGTATAAGATGTGAACTCTTGTTGTTGTTGAATTACTACACAAATGGTAAAGAATAACTTATTAAATTATTTTAAGATGGAAACACTGTTAAGTGTAAGTTGGCAACACTGCTTGTTCATCAATGTCAGCTGGCCGAAGATGTGTGATATTCTTTCACAGACTGTTTTCCCCCACCTGTCTCATACTCTTCCTGTTTGAAGCAAACATAGGGTCACAAGCTGTAGGAGCAAAGCATTGACTTCTGGTCTGTAGTGATAATCTAGTCAGTGTGTGTGTGTGTATCTCAAGCGGGTTTTGCAACAGTTGGAATATGTGGGAAGAGGTTCTTGCATCAAGCGACAACAATCACCAGTCAAGTTCCCGTAAACTTACGAAATATTCTTTCGTCATACTCTCATACTGCCAAAGATTGTATCAGTGAAGACATAAAAGTAAGTATAATTTCTTATTACCAAGTCTATTTATCTTTATCTGTGTTAATATATTACACAAAACATCATACATAGAGGGTATACCTACTTTAATTCACTATGATAAAATAAATGCCTGTTAGTCGTGAATATTTAATCTAAATGGTCTCAGAAAGGGTAGATTTATGAATGGATGACGTATAAAGAGAGTACATTATAATTATGGGGAACCAAACATTTGAATTGACACAAAAACCACCCATAAAGATATCATTTTCTCCTTATGTTACGAGTAAATGTGGTTCAAACAGACTTTTTTGGCTACAATCTGTTCTTTCTAGCTTCGGTTTTATTTATACTACTTGAAAAACTGCTTGGGTCCTTAACCAAACAGTCTATTCGGCCATAACGTACATACAAAATCGTTATATAGTCATAAAAATACTATTTAAAGAGTAGATTCTACCTAAAATCTTGTTCAAGATACTTCAAACGAGCAATTTTCTCACTATATATTGTTCCCCATGTTTGCAAGGTAGCCTGAATTATGTAGATCCGTGCTTTTCGCCTTCAAATACATGTTCAACTTAGTTTAAATGAAAGTTTTCTTGTTACATATTGACTACCATTCCATTTGAACAGTTCCTCGAGCGAGAAAATCTAAACAATGACTCGTTCGAACCATAATTTTCGTGAAAATATAGTTTGTTTCCCTAATATTTGTATTGTGATTCCAATTTCAATGTCCGACATTAACAAAAACACATGTGAAGCAGCAAGTAGCCTTCAAAGCAGTTGCTAATCGGGTAAGTTCTACTTAAACATGCAGGTCGGAAGGCATCTCATACAGTTTTCAGTTTTCACACTTTATCTGAAGCAACATACAACTGGTATTAAGCTAAATTCAGATTTCATATATGAGTCAATGCGTCTCGTCTTCTATTCAAAGCAATAATCACCCTGTATTAAGGTAAATTCTTTGAAAAATAGGTTCGGAAATGCTCTTACATAGTTTTACATACCCTCTGAGGCAATATATACCTGATATTTCAAGTTAAAATAGCTTTGTACACATAACATATACTTCTTTGCACACTTTTTTGCTGTAACTAGCGATATTGCAGTAAGTAATTTCGGCTTTAAAAGTCTTAAAAGGCATTTCGACTCTTCAAGTACCTTTTGCTTACATCTCAAAAGTCAAATATTAGGATAGATTCTACTTGTTACGGTTCGGTTTGCATTGTTATACATGTAAATTATACATATATATATTATACAATAAACCAAGGGGCGTAGGTCAAATTTTTTTTTATGGAAAAGTGACAATGTTCAAAGATTAATTGCTTAAAATCTCAAGTTATGGGCCCCAGGTGTTTGAATTTCGAGGGGGTGGCTCCGAGAAAAACAAACCAACACCAATACTGCACTTTTGATTAATTACGCAATCTATTTATTAGAGCGAGGAGAGAAGAGGCAGATGTCTTTTTTTGTTTTTAAAAAACTTCAAAAGCAAGAGGGAAAGATTGAGGAAAGCCTTATCTATCATATGTTGTCTTCATTTTAGCTTGTGTTCAAATGATTTATCCCGAAAACCATGATCCAAGCACTGGCTGGCGTATTTTGACTTCAAGGAGGTACTTGTGGAGGTAAGCGGGGTTCATGCCTCACTGTCTGTATCCCTCGACCAATGATTTCGACATATCTAGCGTATGTCTTCTTGATTTTTTATCGAATTCATTTTACAGCAAGATAATACAGCAATATAAAATCCAATGAGTGCTCACCATAGGATGTTCATAAGATAATAAACACTTATCCGAATTATAAAATAAAAATTAAAATCGATGTAATTGCTCTATAAAAACAATGAAAATATAAAGTGTTGATGGCAATATATACATCAAATAACGGAAAACGTGATAACAGATTGATTATTGAGTATTTCATGTATTACTTTCCTCATCAAGGTACTATTAGTATTAAAAGCTAATATTTTAATAATTTAAAGTACTGCTTCAATAAAAAATGTTTATTTCATGTATTCCTATCGCTACCTTCAATTACATGATCTATAAACTCTTTAAAAATGATTGCGAACGTGAATTAAAGTAGTATTCAATGGTATATATTGTATAAACGTACGGAACACCTGCTTTTTGGGTGCGATTCATGCTAGTATGACTAAAGTATTATAGAAGAAACGAAGATTGGTCCGTTATTTCGGGATTTTACTGTACTTTCTTGGGCGACGTCCCCCTGTATAAAGTAAATATATGTAATTCTTTGTATTATGTTCCTAATAACAAATTAGCACATACTGTATATACTTTATGAATAGCTAAATGAAAAGGGGGTCTCGCTGTGTTATTCTGCGGGCCTACAGGTTGAGACTTTTCCCCCTTTTTCAGGCGATATGCCGCATTATTCTACTCTTCCTTGTTTTTCCTAGCGTCCATCTCTCCAATGTTCTCCGTGTGACACTTAATCTTTGAGTAATTTGCGCATTCAATATCCAAGTTTCACAGCCGTACATCATTACAGGTAGTACATATTGATTATATTTTTTTTGATTGAGACACGTTGGTAGTTTTCTTTTGAAAATAAAGTGTAGTTTTCCAAACGAACTCCACGCCATTTTGCATCTTCTATTTAGCTCATCCGTCTGCTTGGCGTTTGATGTCTTAGGTAAACGTACTCGTCAACTATGCGTCTCTCCGTGAATCTTTATTTTCTTCTTTTAAATAATTTGATTGTACATTACTTTTGTTTTACTTAAATTAATTTAAGACCTATTTTCGAACTCTCATTACACAGCTCTTTCAATCTGGTTTGCAGTTCTTCCGCATTTGAAGCAAACAAGATTATATCATTAGCAAATCGTGGATGATTACGGTATTCGCCATTGATTTTTATTCCAACTTCTTCCCAATTTAAATTTTGGAACACTCTCTTCAGGACCGCTGAAAATAGTTTGATAATTTGCGTCTCTTTGCCTTACTTAAAACAAGTGGCGGTGGGTGCTAATTTTGCCCGTTGCGCAACACACCCTTTCTTAAAGTTATTTAATGTTTAATTCAATCACTCTAAAATATAGAATATGTATTAATATTCTACCCTTCGGAGTTTAAAAAAGCCATAGTTTCTTTAGGAAGAGAAAAAACTGCTTCACAAGTTCAGAGTTTAATCTTGGTGTTGTAATCCACTCGCACACGCTTTAACGCCTATCTCGGTATACAGCCTTCCCCTCAACTAGATGTTGGACTGACATTTCTAATACAATTAGTATAGGACTTGAGACGTTGCACCGCAAATGCAAGCAGAACGTATCTGCTCATTCCTCCCCTCCTAGCTTTGCATTCTTTCTACAAGGTGGCATTTGTGGCGAGCAAGCGACAATACCTTCTCCCATCCTGCAGAAACGTCGTCTGCTAGTTCCCTTCATTTACTCGCAGTTTCTCTCTCTTTTTCTCTCGTGTGTGTGAGAGAGAGAAAAAAAGAAAGAAAGAGGAAGAGAGAGAGAGAAAGAAAAAAAGAGAGGGAGAAAAAGCGAGCGTATATATATATATATATATATATATATATATATATATGTGTGTGTGTGTGTGTGTGTGTGTGTGTGTTTGTGTTTGCGAGCGTATATGTTCCTTCATGCTTTCAACAGCGAAGTTACCACAAAATACTGAATCTCACGCGCGACTTTCTGGAGATTGGAGTGACTCCTTAGTGTCGGAAGATAGACGCCAGAGCAAATATTATAAACTCGTATGCCAACCTCCAGTCTAATCCAATGTGGACCAAACTTTCAGTTCTAAGTCAAGTTTATACGCTTCTTATCGCTGTCCGACCTTTTTTTGTTTTTGTTTTAAATCCTGAGTTATTCGTATAATGGTATACCTTACTCTGTATGTAATAGACTATACTGCAAATAATATTTACTTTTTTGCAAGAATTAAGACATGGATTAAAAAACAGACCACACAGCGATATCAAGCGTAAAAAGCTGAGTTAGAGCTGGAAATGTATTCCATGTTGGTTTAGACTGGAAGTGGACAAACGAGATTAACTGTCCTCTTCTCTTCCTGTCTTCATATATTCATGAAATTTTTGGCAACATCCAGTATCGCTTTTAGACAGAGGTCATTGCGGGCGACTCTTGTCACTTTAATCGCGAAATCATAATTTTAAAATTATCGCATTGTATCGTCCTATTTCAAATGCTGTCACTTTTAGCGGTCTTAAGTTGAACATAGAACGACCGTGGGCTGTGTTTGGTCCCTACACTGAGGGACAAAATTTTGGGAAGCTTACTACCAAATGCATTCTGGATCCTTAAACTCATTATGTTTCCATTTTCTACCGAACTTTCCCTTCAGCATGTACACTTCTCAGAAAGCATGCCAGTTTGTAACAAGGTTGTCATTCACTTCCTTTTTGACACACGCTTTCACATGCTTGCCAATTATAATACTGTGTTGAACTTGGCAAACAAGCATGAAACAAACTTGTTGGAACAACATATGTGGCTTCTTTTGACATCATTGTTGCTAGTTGCTACTTGTAGAGCGACCAGCTAGGCGAGAAAGCCTGTTAAACTTGAAGTTTATTTGAATTTTGTTTTGAATGTTTTCTCATTCCCCCTCCCGAGAGATAAAAATACCACTGTAGGTGTACAAATACACATTCATGACATTTCTCTTAAAAAATATACTGGTCAAACATTTTTGCGATTGATTCGCTTTAATTAGGAAACACTTCTGCTACTGTTTGGTTAGGAAAACGTCCAGTATCAATTTGAGATGTTCGGTTGTAAGAAGATGCATGTTTTGTATGGAGTATAGCGTTATATGGAGACGAAATGACGAGACGAAGAGTGAGAAAACACTGGAAGGCTTTGACATCTGGCATGTAGGAAAACGAAAAAGACCAGATCTACATGAAGAAGTGCTGAAAAGATACGAACAATAATTGAGACAGTTAAGGAGATAAATTGAAACTGGTTAGGGCATTGTTCACGCCAAAGTTTGCACGCTGAGACATGCAATTGACAGTGCGGTTAAGAGGGGAAAGGAGGAAGATAACAAGTTAAATAGGATCGTGGAAGATGAGATGAATGGAGAGTGCTCGAATTGGGCGGTGTGGGGGGGTAGTAGGGGGCACACCGCGCTCTTACCTTTTGCATTTAGCGTTCTCATACCTTTTTATTATTGTGAGCTCATTGTCTTTACTTTCAATAGTCAATCGCTGCCACTAGATGCAAGCGTCCCCTTACCTTTTCTAACCCACTTTGAGCACTGATTATATACAATTAAAATCCTGCCACTTTGAGCAGAAAACTACTGATTGTGAAAATGACGATTTTAGAACCAGTCTGTGTATTAAATAGTTTTCCTTTTTACTTTAAAACGGAGATTTATTTTCTAAGCGAGAGAATAAATGTATTTCTGGTTGTCAATTGTGGCACAAAAAATGAGAACTACGATGACAATCGTCAGCACATTCACTGAATAGTGAGAAGTATATTAAACCAGATCCAACCAGACTTGGTAAGTACGTACATATAACCTTCAAGAGAGTAAGAATGTGTAGTCGGAAGATATTCTGTGAATGTGCGTCGGTAGTTGGTATGCAGACACAACATATTGGGCAGTTCGTCTACAAGCTTAATGATTTTGGTTGCGTCACTTTTAGCGCCAGCGATAGGTCTATAAAATTAAGTCAAAAATAGGATGAACAGACATATTCTTTTAGAGGTGCAGATACTCCATACTCTTTTCTATCCGAAAATGTGTCCAATGATACTCTTTTCCATATATTTATACATTTTAATATAATTATTTTCAAACTGAATGTCTTGTAATTTCTAAATTCCGAATATATTAAGCAATGAATGAAGTTAAAATACCAATTTTCATCTATTCTGACGCGAGAAAGATTGCACGGACTGAACGTTCAAGTCTATGTTTAGTGTGAAACTAATACGTATCAATATCACCAGCTCGCTTCAACTGTTGTGGAGATTTAAGAGGCCTCCGTACCTACGGTGCGTGTATTAAAACAGTAGCTTACAATTATGGAATTAATTAGGAACGTCAAAGCAGCTTCGGACTGGAATATTTATCGCAACTTGAAGAGAGAAGCACATTGAATTACTTATCTATAAATTCTAGCGGCAGAAGATTCGCCCCCTCAGCCCCCTGCGGGGTGTTGAATCGAGAAACTAAGGTAGCCGTTGTTAGTGAATAGTTGATAGTCATGCCAAATTTGCCCACTTGGAGGTAGGCGACCCGACAAACTTCATTGTGATAAGTGTTGCTCAACCGGTAAGGATACATATGATAATCATGAACTATTAACCGATTTTTGCACGTCACCCCTTCTTATCCACCCTTAGGGGTATCTTACTCCCACAGTATTTCTTTCAAGGGTGTAAGTGGTATGTGTACGAAGTTTGCTTGAAATTGCTCCAGGCGTTCAAGACTTATGCTGGATCTATATAGAATAATAATGGTAACGACTCCGGGGTTTCTTTACTTCCATGTTTGTGCATGCGCGCCTTCATAGCATATATAGTATACTCTTTTTTGTCAACAAATTTCTGGTCACCCTAGTCAAAAAGATACTTCTTTGAATACAAACAACTAATAGATTATTGATTTAAAAATTACTCTTTGGATGCAAATAATAAACCCAGGTCATATAACTTATTATTAGTCATGTTTTCCAGGGTTACTAGCGGTCCTACGTTTAGCGGACATTTCCTCGTATTTTTCAACTTGTTCTCGATTCTTTTTAAATGACATAATATGTCCTCCTTTCTGTAACAACTATCTTTTAAAAATCTTTTTTCCCTTCATGTATTAAAAAAAATCCTATTCTGGAATTTAATTCAAAGATAGGGAGACATTACGTTTCTATTTATGCTCAACAAATTTCTGAAAAGAAATCAACTTTTGATTAAGTAGGTACGTACATTCATTTGACGTCCACGAAGCCCTTCTAGGGAATCCCATTTTTTGTGTGTCCATGTCATGTACAATATGACCATGGACTTAAAATGAGCGTATTTGGTCATTATATAGATATCCTGTGCTGTTAGGGCAGAGACCTGGCCAGGATTTGAACACAGCAAGCCCGATTGTCAGTCAGACGCGCTACTGCCTTAACTATCGCTACCGCATAAGAAATAAGAAGAAGAAAAAGTAATGTTGTTATGAATATAAAATAGAATAAACTAGAGCTGATCGGGAGTGGAACGTTATCCTCTCGGCCACTGATCCCACGCTCTACTGCCTATGCTAGCTGAGCAACTACCAGTCACTGCTTTAGAAAGGGTCGTTTTTCGTTCCACCAGATACTTGAAAACATCGATCATACATGGTATTGCGGTAACGTGACGCTAGTTCCCTGATTCTTTCCTGCTCCGAGCCCCTCCTTACAAAAGAAGTGAACAAAAACACATTAAGAATAAGGAAAGACAAGAATAATTGTAGTTGATGTTGGAATTTTTTTTATTACTATAGAAATGTTAAGACATTGCTTTTTGTTTAGCTTTTCTCCGCCTGTGCCATAGAATTTCTGATGTCCACAAAATTATGCAGAAGAGTGTGACGATGGACATAGCATGGATTGCGTAAGTATAATCATTGCTCATGTCTCGGATTTGACCTGTGAAAGAGAACAAAATATATTGTGAAAACAATAATCAATACTATGAATTACAGAGAATGAATCATATATCAAAGCAATGGTACATCAGTAAAAAAAAACATAAATATGTAAATTCTCACGTTTTGTTTGATACCATGCAGTTTTCCACCTCATTTGTATCTATATTATTATTTGCATATCATTATGTTAGTTTGTAATAATTTAATCTGTTTATATGTAAATTCTTGTAGGTTATATGGTAATTTCTTCCTCATCCCCCTCTTCTTATGGTCGGCCATACCACTACTATTTTCTATATCTATTTTTCTGCAAATCAAAGTATTAATTTGATAATGTTTAATATTATAATAAATATGAATATGTTTAATTGCTAAGTAATAATTTACGTGTGTGTGTGTGTGTGTGTGAGGGCTGTCATGCCTCTTAAATTTTAGGGTGTTCTATGTGATGTTAATTTGTGAATATTTCGTTTTAATATTTTTTGGATTATTTCAGTATTTCAGTTTTGTCCTAAGAAGTTAGTTGGCTGGAATATTATTATTTCTTGTATTTTCTGCTCACCAGCGACCGGTGCAGTAATGGTAACGACTCCGGGGTTTCACTTTACTTCCATGTTTGTGTATGCGTGCCTTCATAGCATATAAAGTATACTCTTTTTTTGTCAGTGTAACGGGACTAAGCCGGTTCCTTTGTAAGTATGTGTGTGAAGCCTTTGTCTTTTCAGCCAGCCAGAGGAGCCGAATTTGGAATCGAGGACAAGTGTGGAGAAGTCCAAGTTCTTGGAGGTAAAGGATGTTTGTCGGAGGGTTCGTTTCTTTTTCTATTTCGTCTGCTCGAGTTTATATTTGCGGTCCTGAGCCAGCGGAGCTCATGCCTCATAACGACTCAGCTCTTGGAAGCAGCAACATCTCCTCAAAACCCCTCCGTTATATTCCATTAAATTTAAATTTAATGTTCTTTACATTTTAAAATCTTTCGTTTTACAACATGAAACATATTTTGAACATATTATAACTTCTTTGTACCTTTGTCCATTAACGCTATGACAACTCACTTAACCCCAAAAATTGGATTTAGTTTAGTGCAATGCGGCAACTGAATAGAATTTGTTACCATTGGGCAAATTTACCCCCCCAAAAAAGTTTTAAACATAATAAAAGATATGAAAGATATAAAAATTGCGTATATATATGAATGAATATAAACTAATAATATGCTGAAATATAGATTAAAAATATCTGTAATATTCTTGCAGCGACTTCTTCAGAAATGGTTTCGAAAAGTAATTTTAACTTAGTGTTCAAATCGAAAAGTGGACGATAGAATTTGACAGGACAAGGTTTGAAAGCTGTTGAGAGGACAACAGGCTGTACTACAGAGATGATGTGCGTAAATTCTGTTTCTTGTTACCCGTATTATTTCAAAGTTTCAACGACGTTAACAACACATGTCCCGCGTTCTTAATTTTGTGTTTGGGGAATTAAGTGCCACTTTCTCATGTCTTTCTTTCAGCATTGCATACAAGAAGCCTTTGGTTTCATTGCTCGTAGGTGCTAATTCTGATTACTTGAGGAGTCAAGTGAGCTAGCGGTGGACCCCAGTTCGTCTGCAATATTTGCTAGTAAATAAGATGTCTCCCAATTCACTACTGTACGCCCCATCTGTTTGGAAACTTGGGCAATGTCCGGTCGATCCCGATCGACTTTTGTCCCAAGAAGGTGTGCAATTCGTGGTTGTAAGTCCATATGTGTATAGGGCTCAAATAAGCGATTAAAAATTTCAGGGGGCAAGTTCCTGACTTGGTTAACGAACCAAGTAAGGGTTTGGGTTCGATTCCCACGTCAATTTGAATTTTACAGAGAATTTAACCAAGCCTTGGAAACGTATTTTGCTGGCCGAATCAGCGTAGTAAGTTGCACTATAAATCGTCCTTTGCCTCCACGCCGCAACGAAACTAAGATAATCAGATTTTGTGTACATATAATCACATCAAAATATATTATTTATCTCTATTCAATGTTCAGTGTTCTAATTTGCATATGTTTAGTTCCTTTTCTTGGCCAGAACTATGTTCTATATGGTAATTTGCGTGTCCCATTGATGTACGTTAGGTGTTAATTAAAAACCTGCTCTTGCTCTGACTCTGTTGAGCACCCAATTGACTGAACTATCCACGCGAAATTTTCTACAAAGAGCAGGGAAAGTAAAATTAGTTAAAAATAATAAAAACACCTATAATTATGTTTCATTATTTTTTTTCCGAAGAAATGAATGACAAACTGAAAATTCGAGTAAGTTTTCAACCTTTTCGTATTCACGAACTGACGAAAGACCGGAAAGTTTTGATGGAGCGGTAATTTTTTAACACACTTTTTCCATGAACTTTTTGTAAGGACAACATATTTTATAGTAATATGATGTTTGCGTATGGTGAGAATAATGATAACTGCAGATTAGCATTTTTTTTTTTAGAAAACGAAGAGAAAAACTGAATCAGGCCTATTTGACAGGGTAATGGAATATCGTCGATATTTTGTGTAGAGATGGTATTGCCACCTATCATATTATGTAACCCACTATAATACAATATAACTGTTATGCGAGGCAAGATTTGCATTTTTTGACACAGACAGTCGAACGGGAATATCAGGAATATAAGGGCCCTTTTTGTTAGCAATACCTGGCTCCATGGTAACAAGGGATCTAAAAAAACTATATTTAAAAAATACGTGACATTGATAATGTCCACAATCAACAATAACAAAAATGAATTTAAAACGATGCATTATTTTCTTTCCTCATATCTTGCGTTGCTATAGATTTTATTGGTAGGTCTGCTAACGAAAGATATATTTAGAGTCCAACGATCGTTAATGATCGTGTTAATTTTTTCCGCTTGGACAAACTCTATTGTAAAGTTAAGAAGCTTTCGTATACAATTTTCGTTAGAACCTAGGTAATGATCAATGACAGAAAGTGATTTGATTAGCTGGCTTGCTCTCTTTGTAATATTACACGAGGGCTGACCATATTTTAATTTCATCAAACCGAAAGGAAACTTCGTCAGTTTCTTGATTTTATTTATCCATGTGGTTCAACGCTTGTTCTACAGATGCTGAATCCAGTAAAGCTCCATTAAAAGACAATTTATTATTGTTTTCCTATTGGGACAACCATGTTACTGGCCGGAAAAGGATCTTTAAATAGGAATGTCCTAGTGATACCAGGACGTATGATCAACCTAATTGCAGGAAGATGTGCTTTAATATACAAATCTGGCCACTCAGTTTCACTTTTTAATTTATCTTTTCAGTTCATCAGATATAATTTCGATTCTTTTTCTTCTTCAGCATTAGGAACAGATTTTGAACTGTTCTTTTACCTTCAAACCGAGGACTGCTCGAATACAAACCGGCATCACTCAAAGACATCCCATTATAGTGAGATGACTCAACGTAATTGATAATAACTAAAACGTTTTATGTGCAAAAGAACTAGTGTATTTGAAATTATGACTAAAATCTAATCTTACCTACGAGTGGTCCAACTGAAATGAATAGAACTCCGTTAAGGAACATGTTAAGACCCATTGCACCAGCATAACTTTCTTCAGGAACATATTCAGCAAGAATAAGGGCATGGAACACTGTTCTCATGCCTTTTGTCACCCCTATGAAGCAGCATATTGCCAAGACGACATAAAATTCTTCATGAAAGCATGACAGAACTAGAAAAGAGAAAAACACATTAAAGAAACATATTTTTGAAATTGAAATCGTGTGCAAAGTTAATTGTGTATTCCTTTCTGTTGTTATTATAATACATTAGTACAATACAGAGTCCAATTACATTATTATGACCACATTTCCCAACACACATATCATATACGTCTAGCGATGAGACTGTTACACGACACTGATAGGAGTGGTGTTATGGTCTGGGGAATGTTTCCATGAAATGTTTGGAGGGCACCCTGAACGCAAGAGTTACCATCGATCGTTGTCTATAAGAGACACCCGTACATATGGACCGCGTTAAGTAATCTCAATGTTATCTATTACCAACAGAATGCGACATACCTTATCACTAGCGTTACCCGTGAGTTGTTTGCACCACAAAGATTTCAAGTTACTTCCTTGGCCGCCTAATTCCCCGGATCTTAACCCAATTGAAACTCTGTTAGACTTTAGATACTCCTCTGAATGAGTACTCTATAACTTAGAAACAATAATTTTGAATTAGATTCTGAGTCAATCGAATCATAAAGTCTGATTGGAGATGATCTAAAATACCAAGTTGAGCTTTAGCTAATCAAAAAAACCTAATCTGACTCTCAATATTGTGAACAAACAGAGGAAGCATCTAAAGTGCAGCCGGAAACTCCTTGAGATCTACACATATCATACAAATCATTCTTCACCATGAAATCTACCAAAGGTCCGGGATACACTGTAGTATTTATGGTT
This sequence comes from Lepisma saccharinum, assembly GCA_022664845.1. Lineage (NCBI taxonomy): Eukaryota > Metazoa > Arthropoda > Insecta > Zygentoma > Lepismatidae > Lepisma > Lepisma saccharinum. The sequence continues at coordinate 17,551 of JAGDQP010000426.1, read as the reverse complement.
ACAGCTATCAATAGAGATCTTCCGAGAACCTACTGAGTTCTTACTACTCCAGCTGGCTGCAGCGCATGCATATTTTGGGTACTAGATAGGAGGTCATGATATTGTCAGTGATTTGTGTGTATAAAAGTTAAAAAACTATGATCATAAATCTGACAGTCTGTCAAGCCAAATAATAAGTACAGAAGAAAGAGAGGAACAGAACGAACTAGCATCATTGCTACGTTACCGCCATCTGAAAAGTTTCAGAAACTTTTTCAAAATATTTCCTCGTACTTTTGAATATCTGTAACACACTTTACAATCATGCTTACTATATTAGATTCCCATAAAGGATAAAGGACTACTGGTTATAAGTTTTGTAAATTATTTCAATCCTCTTTCACAAACTGAGATGATATTCCCTCTGACTGTTTTCGTTGTTATTACCTAGTGTTGGTAAGTAAAACTTATCCGTTCCCGTGACCTTCCGATTGTTAAGCCAACGCTCTACGAACTGAGCTACAGCCGCTCGGTACAATATTTCTTGCAGTTCTAAAACTTTCAAATAATTTCAACAAGTGATGGCAAAGAATAATTTAGCCGGCTCTCAGAATCATACATAAAGATTGTTTGCTGTATCTCGGAGTTTGCGATTCCGCGCACTCTCCCTACCTGCTAAATCAGGAGAGCGAAAAATTTAACGGTTTTTTTCGATGAGAAAGTGTTTTGATCGAAAATTATTGAATTTCAATCGAAATGTGTGATTTTTAACGAAGAACTCTTACTTTGGAAAGAAAATCTAATCTTTTTAAATGGGAATCCGATGCTTTACGGATGTAATTTATTCTTCAAACTTGAAAGGGGATTTCTATTTTTTTTAGAGTGGTTCACAATGCATCATGGGTACTAGTCCCGTTTGTCTTTCTCCATGTTTTAGCGCGAAGGTTGCCGAAAGACGAAGTTAATTGCGTTCAGTAAAAAATAACAACAGACGACCTAAAAACTTTTTTTAATGACAAAAATAGCATATACCAAAAGATGTCAGGAGTAAGATATATACAAAAACAATCTTTGAACATTGTTCTCAAGTACCTGATGAGACGAAAGAGACCCTTTCGAATGTGTTTTCTCAGTTGACTATGTGGCGTAAGCGATAGAGTGTTGGATCATAGGCCAGGAGGTGGAAGGTTCAATTCCCACCAGGGGCAAAATTTTCTCTCCCATTCATAGGAACATAGTTTTTGCTTCTTACTACTTACGAATAAATGCACTTTTTTTTATTTTACATTTTCAGCATTTTATTGAGTCATTTTGGTGTTAAAATATGAAAAACTCATAAGAAAAGATTACAATTCTATCGAACAGAACTACCATAGACCCCATTTATTTTAAAGCGAAAATTAATATTCTTTTCTCGGAAGAAAATGCGCTTTAGAAGAGTGGACCCTCTTTCCGCACTCGTAAGACGAAATACCACTCTTCCGAATTTAGAGTGTAAACATACATTTTAGTTTACTTCAGGAATGACGATCTCCTGTGTCTCGCCATTTTCAACACTGATTGACACAAATATACGAGTATTAGAACTTACACCAAGTATTACCCATTGGCAACGTGTTATTTATATCACGTTGATGCTTAAAACTGACAATTTCGTATTTTGACGCTTAGATCAATTAGCTTTTCCGCTTTACAATAAAATTGTATTACGTAACTTAACTAGTGTGCCATCAAATTGGAATAATACTTCCTTCCACACATGTAAGTACTAAGTCTGTGTTAATTGCTGAACGGAAAGTACTTATTAAAACTTAATAAGAAATAAACAACTTAGGATATAACGAAAAAAATATATAGTATTGCTGTTGTGTGAACTCAGTTACTACCGCTATTTGTTGTGTTAGTCAAGTAATTAAATATTTAGGTGTGTGATGGCATGAACAAACTTCCATATATAATTATTCGTTTGTATGTTTTAAGAAAAAATAAAACTACGAAGGAAGCATTTTTCCTAGAATAATTCGTTAATAATAAAGACATAATTATGACTGTATTGTAAGAAGACTGCATTTAGCATTGTGTATGTGAATTTGGGTGTACTGGAGGACATTGCGTAAGTTTTTTTACACTATGCGATGAAAAAGATTTCCGAATATAAAAAAATATTATTGTAATTGTGTTGTACTGGCCGTTATAACTTACCCGTTTTATTCTAAGAAAATTGAAGCATCAACATTTAAATTAATATGACCTTGAATGTTATAAGACACGAAATTGCATATTTCGCAAATTAATGCTGATTACGAACTGAAAAGCAACATATATATACGTAAAGATTTGTTTGTAATATTGATTTAGTACAATTTGATTGGGTGGAGGAGACCCTAATAACGCGTGTATGTGTATCTTGTGATATAAGTACTTTTCACAAGTTGTTTTACACATAGCAAAGTGTGGACATGATTTATTATTATTTTGTTCTCTCATAAAGACAATATTATGGACGTAGTTGAGCATAAAGAACAAGAGATGGCAGCAGCAGCATATGTTGTTTAATTATTTCACAACTGGACTTAAGACCGATGTTTTATTGAGTTTAAAAGTATTAAAGACCCTAACGTTTTGTCACTAACTGTCTGTATGTGTCTATAACATGGTTAAATAATGAGTTCAACTGTAACAAATTTTCGCACAGGAATACAGCATGTGGAATGTTTAGATTTTATTGAATTTTTAATTTAATCGGCGTTTAACTTAAGCATAGGCTAACTGTGGTTAGTTAAACGTACGATAGAGGACCTAGTGTTGCATACGCAAAGGCGAGAACAGTACGGGTACGATCACATTAGGATCGACGGCATTCCACAGTGCCGGAGAGTACGAGTTATCCAGATATATTTACAACAGTCATTGCACAGGAACTGATCATCGTCAACATATTTATAATTCATTCATTCACTAACTTACTACTTTTCACTTCGTTAATTCTCTTCATTTCACGGACTTAGGTCCCAGGACTAACGATCAAAATGACGGACGGTATGCACAAGGGACTTCCCTCTTTAGCTTAAGACTCCATCACCTAACAAAAGGTGAACCATCCATGAATTTAGACATGATAAGACAGACACGTCTACTGAAACTCGAACTCGCTCGCGAACAATAATACGTAACAACAACAATAAACTCGCTGATTCACCTCCAAACAAGAAACAACATGTTCATCAGAACAACGATAATAATAGCAATACCTCTAACAGTATGTATATTGACAGCACTAATTCAGCACCTTCTTCACCAATGTATTCTTTCCTTCTCAGTAAATTCTTCTCTGAATTTCAAAATACTAAGCAGCTTTTCAATCAGTTTCTGAAATACGTAGCTAGACAATCAATTTCACAGCTCTTTTCTACCCGCAATGGTGTCATCATCAAGTCTCCGGATCCTAATCTACTTACAACTATACTTAATAGGCACAACCTTGCTAATTTTGGTACATCTGCTAATCTGACCAATCTGTGTGAACTAAATAGCCACCACCACCACAAAACCCACCATTATTATCCGTAGTTATCTGCAGTGTAGATCCTACCTGGATAGACGAAGAGATAGCCGATGAACATAAACAAGAAGACTGTGAATTTATCAAAGTTATCCACATCAAACACCAGTCAGGCTCTACGTATCTTGTTCGTATCATCACTCAAACACAGGTAAAAAATGAACGATCTGCTAACACTAGGAGCATAGGGGTATATCTATTGCAAAATACATCGTATGAAACTATCTCGCACCCAACCACCCATGCCAATCCGATGTGAAAAGTGACAGAGCTACAATTCTCATCCCACTCATCAGTTTCCTAATCAACCTAAAAGTAGTTTCCGTTCTGGCCAACCCCTACCCGACAGTCTACGAACATGTGCTTTCCACCTAAATCTTCTACTTATAATCAACCTCATCGACTTAAAGCTACCGAAATAAAGCTCGACCTCTTCGTGAACTAATTAAACCCAACCTAGTTGTACCGTACCACTCCATACACACATATCATATTATAGCAAGCTGTCACCGTTGAACAGAATTTACTGTCCTTTGTCACTCTCACACTGCAAACTGTCCAACAGTCACAACGACGACACATTCTACAATAAACCCAAACTACAGGCAAATAAATGTTTCACGTTACTTTTCAGGCAAGCTCTTTCGTTCATTTTGTCATCGCACCACCTACCAACTGTACATAACTATCATCAATCACTAACCTCCATATCGTTATGGATATATTCATAATATATAATATCAATTCACTTCCAAAGCATAAACTAGTATTCGAGAAACTTCTACTCGAGGAAAAGGTACAATCTTTCATTTTGCACGAAACTCCTGTCACTACAAAAATTCGATGTAAAATCACAGACTATAAATTCATCCATCAAACACAATTCCAAATCTGAGAGTAAACTGAGGCATAACAATCGGGCATAAACCTTCCATTCATGATCGTCCTCACTATATACCCCCCACACAGCTACCTAAATATCTCATTTCCACTGAATATTTCCAAAACTTTTATGTCTTCTTAGCCATACTCTGTCAGACTAGGCCATCTTATTCCTCATCAATTCTTCCAGTACATCTCCGATAACTTCTGAACCTATATCATCATAGCTGATATCAGCATCCATAAGTTTTTCAGACAAGCAAAGAGCACGTTTCACTACCTAAATTACAAACTACACCACAGGCATCCTACAACTCTCAAAACCTACAGGTTCCATCTCCCAAACAACTTCTGACATAGTTATTCTTTCACCCAACCTTGTCAATCGCTTCACCATAAACATCCTGAATACTAAAGACAGCGACCACTACCATCATCCGCAACAACCTGTAGAACCTCAAACCCACACCTCTACCCGATTCTACCTAGCAAACTGGAACCAATAACGATAATTTATCACCGATCGCTTACAACACTCGCAAGACCCTACGAACGAAGAGGAATTATATAAACCTCTAGAGAACATAACAGAAACGCTTCAAGCTGCATCAAACATATATATATTTCGATAACTAAACATCATCTCATGGACTAAAATTGCCACCGCATTACCTCACTCTCGTTCAAGCTTTCGTCAACACTAGAGCTCATACGTACTAGGAATCCGAGCTTATTCAACAGTATCGTCAGCTAGAACGAACAGCTCACAACTATTTGGTCAGTGGGTCAAAACGTGTAACAAACTACGATATACTGACCATCCAACAAACTTCTGGAAGAGGTTCAATCTAGTTACAGGACAACAGACAAGAAGAACATACCAACTTTTACAATTAAACCAACCACTTTCGACGCACGTAGAAGAGATCAACTTATTCTCGCATTTACAGGAGATATTTATACCACTATACATACGCATGAAGAGAAACGACCTTGAAAATCGATTGACCTAGGACCACCAGCACTGCAACTTAGCATCGAACATCACATCAACGAAACCCAGCCTCTCACTGAGCCAATCTCCGTACAAGATGTCATCACCATTAATACATGAAAGAAACATACATACAGCTCCAGGCATCGATGGTATTACATACAGACACATTAAGGAAGGACCATATAAATTGTACCTACTGATAGCAGCAATATATAACTTCATTCTATACGCCCCGGATATCCATAGAATGAAAAACTTCCAAAACACTAATGTTTCTAAAACTTAGGAAACCACCCGAATCCTTTCCTCAAATCGACCAACTGAGTTAACTTCAATCCTCAGTAAAATTCTGGAAAGTACAATTGTTAAGCACTTCAACAACCACCTACATGACCACCACCTTCCCCAGAAACCTGCCACACTTGTGCTTTGTTTCCAAGAAAAAACTTTTGATAAAGTGTCGCATTATGGCTCCAGTAGAACACATACGTTTTTTCAACGCTGATTTTAGTTTCATTTCGTTGATTAACCGTTATGGGTTGAAAAAAAAATACGTTTATTTTTAAATCATATTTCAACAAAGACGTCATTGCGTTGATAAGACGTTAATATAACGTGTATTCAATATGTTATTTTCAACTATGGTATAATAGATTTTGTTTAATGCATTTTTTACTAATGTTATGTCAAAAAATATAATTAAAACTAATTGAATGACAAAAATTAATTTTGTTGTTCTCATGTACACGTTGAAAACAGATTGAATTTTAAAACATATTTCAACTAATTTAGAATTTCGTTGATACGACGTTAATATAACGTACTTTCAACTATCATTCATACTATGTCCTAGATTTCGTTTCACACTCGTATTTGTAATTTAATTTATTAAATATTATGATTAGAAGCAAATACAATGAAAATAACTATATTTTTCATGTTTTCATTTGCATGTTGAAAACAGGTTGAATTTTAAACTATATTTCAACGAACATTTAATTTCAACAATGCAGTAAAAGAGTAGTGGCCTCTCTAGGTGGATTGTTGACTAAGTGGTCAACGCGTCGAGCTACCAACGAGAAGTGCAGAACGTTCCTGTGTTTGAACACCCACAGCAGCCACTCGGATTATTTACTGTTGGAAAATTAACACCGTATATCGTCATAAAAGCAACGAATAAAACGAAGATAAATGTGTGTACCAACAGACAGCATTCATGCTCTGTTTTGGCTAACTAAAGTGGTTCTTCATTGTTTCTTCTCCATCATTATTCAACGTCGAATAAACTGTTGAACAGTCGGACATTTCAGTTCATTTACAACGTTAACATAAGGCTTCGGTACTAACGTTTAATCCACGTATTTTCAACGTTTTGTGCTACTGGGGGCTTACTGCATAAATTAAACAACTTCATCTCCCTCTTGCATACCTTCGATATCTCTACAATTTTCTCAGTGGCCGACTCGCTTGTGTACATATCAATACATATTAGGTCGTTCTCCATCTTCCTCCATACTGGTGTTCCACAAGGTTCTGCTCAGTCTCCTCTACCTTACATACTATTATGTCTAGATCTCCCTACCATGCCACTTAATATTTATCTCTACCAGTACGACGACAACATAGCATTCTTAACAACTGCCCAAACTATCCAACAGATAAACAGAACCATGCAGACTGCTATTAATGCTTTCAGTAACTGATGCTCTAAATGTTAACTAAAAATCAACGCAGAAAAAACCCAAACAATAGCTTCCCTGCCTCCGAAACAACTCTTACAAGTTTAACGCAACCCATTATGCCTACAGGTTTATGTTCACGGTACACCAATCCAACCATCGCATATTGTCAAATACTTAGGATTGACATACGATTATCACCTCATCTGGATACGCCACTAAAATAAAGTCTACAGTCGTCTCAATCTACTCAAGGGGCTAACAGAAAGAACCTGGGGTTTAGTACCGCAAACCATTCTGAATATCTATCAAGCTTTCCTTCGTCCAGTGTTAGCATGCAGTCACAATGCATCGCTTTCCACATCTACCGGTATAGAAAACTAAAAGTCCTTGAACGAGATACCTTTCGAATTGCACACAGAATTAAACTTCCCATCCCCACCGCCGACTTTTATGCACGAATTGATTTTCCCCACATCATCTTTCATTTAGAAACACTACGCACACGCTATATCACTCAACACTATGAAACCTACCAACCACTGTTATTAGATACTATGAATCAAGACACGATCATCCACTTTTCCTCTTAATCAGTATTTACCTCAAACCTTTCAACCGCAACGACCCCGACATACTACATCTTACCCCTTTCTCTCACCCATACCCACCTGATCATATTATACCATCAAATGCACTGTAATACTTCTGGAACGCATAGGGCTTACCTCGTACATCATTAGTGAGCCGACCTGCCCCGTGGATTGAAGAGAATATACATTTATCAACACTAACTTTCGTTAATGCTGTGTTTTGTAGTGTGGATCTGTGCTTGCATCTAAAATTGACGGTGTTCCTAAAATCTACGGTGTTCATCTTACCTTCCTGAATACTTAATAAAACACACTGTTTATAGAAAAATATTTATTTTATAGAATTCGCCCCACCCGCTGGAGCTTCCTCAGCTGTGATCTACTTTATCTACAATGACTTAACGTATTATACGTTTATATACAATATAGTGGTTTAATAGTGTTGCAAGATACTGATTTCTAGTTACCCCGTTCCCTTCTTAACAATTTTCCCCATTGTTCCCTTAAGTTTATTAATTTGTTTCCTCTTTTAATGATGAAAGCTGCTTCCCAGATGTCCCGTTCTTTCTGTGTTCTGACTGTTTTTTTTTTGTATTCCACGATATTTGATGCTCCTTTCTCCTTGTTTTCATTTTTCTCTTAGTCTGACTAACATAAAATTTCTCACAAGATCAATTAATTTCATATATGCCTTCTGTCTCTTCCGCCTCTATTACCCTTTTGTGTTCATTGAAAATGTTGTGTAATTTCATGTTTGGTTTCCAAATCCGTTGAACCCCGAAAGTTTTATATAGCTTTTGTAGTTTTTTTTTTAAATCTACGTCTGAAGCCTGGTATTCCTGTTCTAACCTCCATAGATTTTTGATCAACCGCTGGTTGAAGATTTATTTTAAATTTGTTTTTTGATCTAACTTTTTTCAACAATTTAATCATTTCATCCTTTGTATATCCATTTTTCTCATCCATGTCAATTATCTGCCTTACCTCCTTTTTTACCAGGTGTGTAAATATGAAACCGGAATTTGTGCATAGACGGCGTTAGCTGTCACTGTGGTTACTGTAAAACTGCGTCCTTGGCGCCACTTGCTTGTTTTGACTGCTGATAACGATTTGCAACTCACAACCAGACAAGTTTCATGTCATAGTCTAGTGTTTAATAGCGTTGAACATGGCGCAATTTGTACCTACAAACTACGATGTGCGGACAGCATTGATTTTTTGTTACGTTTTTAAGAAAACTGCTGCAGAATAGCATCCCATGCTTGTCGAAGCTTACCGTGATCATGCTCTTGGTAAGTCACAGTGCTATGAGTGGTTTACAAAATTTAAAAGTGGCGGTTTTGACATGAGAAACGAAGAACGTGGAAGACCACCGAAAAAGTTTGCAGGCAGCGAATTGCAAGCTTTGTTGGATGAGGATGACGCTCAAACGCAACAACAACTAGCGGATCAATTAAATGTGACACGAGAAGCAGTTTCCATACGTTAAAAAGTCATGGGCAAGATTCAGAAGGTGGGAAAATGGGTTCCACATGTATTGACTGAACGACAGCAGGAAAACCGATAAACCACTTGCGAAATTCTGCTCGCCAGGTACAAAAGGAAATAATTTCTCCATCGAATTGTGACTGGTGACGAAAAGTTTATCTATTTCGAGAATCCTAAGCGTTAAAGATCATGGGTAACTCCAGGAGAACCGGTGACATCGACTGCAAGACCAAATCGCTATAGGCGGAAGACAATGCTTTGTGTTTGGTGGGATCAGAAGGGAGTGATCTATTATGAACTGCTGAAACCTGGCGAAACCGTAAATACCCAACGTTACCGACAACAAATGATCGATTTGCATCAAGTTTTGCGTGAAAAACGACCAGAATATGACCAAAGACAACATAAAGTGATTGTGCTTCACGATAATGCACCCTCCCACACAGCAAAACCGGTCAAGGAAACGATTGCGACGTTTGGCTAGGAAATCCTTCCGCATGCGGCTTACTCACCAGACTTGGCGCATTCCGATTTTCACTTATTTGCATCAATGGGACACGCACTTGCTGACCAGCGCTTCACATCTTACGAAAATGGCTTGATGACTGGTTTGCAGCACAAGAGGTACAGTTTTTTGGTCTGTCATCACACATTGCCGGAACGATGGCATAAATGTATCGCTAGCGATGGCCAATACTTCGAATAAAATAGCATTGTTATCCAATCACTGTGTCTTTTCTGTACATAAATTCCGGTTTCATATTTACGCACCTGGTAATTCTTCTTCACCGTTGGAAAGTTTCACGGCCCTTAAGAACATATTTTTCCACACGTTTTGACTCATCTGTGTTGGGTGTCCCGAATTTTTATAAATATGCTCTTCACCTGTTGTTGGTTACCAGTAAACCAGGTATCAAATCTTCCTTATTTCATTTCTAAATAAATCCAAATATGGCAGAGAATCTTCTCTTGTTAATGAAATATTCTATTAAAAAATTCGGGACACCCAGCACAGATGAAGTAAAATGTGTGGGAAAATATGTTCTTAAGGGCCATGAAACTTTGCAGCGGTGAGGAAACATTAAAAAAGGAGGTAAGACAGATAATTAACATGGGTGAGAAGAATGGATATACAAAGGAGGAAATGATTAAATTGTTAAAAAGTATAAGATCAAAAATCAAATTTAAAATTAATCTTCAACCATTGGTTGATCAGAAATCTACGGAGGTTAGAGCAGGAATACCAGGCTTCAGACGTACATCCAAAAAACTACAAAGGCTATATAAAAGGTTCGCGGTACAAGGGATTTGGAAACCAAACATGAAATTACACAACATTTTCAATGAACACAAAAGGGTAATAGAGGTGGAAGAGGCGGACGGCATATATGAAATTAAAGGCTCTTGTGAGAAAACTTATGTTGGTCAGACTAAGAGAAAAATGAAAACAAGAGCAAAGGAGTGTCAAAGATACATAGCAAAACTAACAGACAGCTCAGAATTGTTACAGCATATAATAGAAGAAGGGCACCATATGGTGGGATACAAAAAATCAAACAGAACACAGACAGAAAGGGACATCTGGGAAGCAGCTTTCACCATTAAAAGAGGAGGCAAATTAATAAAAAAATATAAAAGGATTTCTAAAAAAACACGCTTTTTTAAGATGGACTAAAAAGTAAAAGATAATAAATTGAATTAACCTTATGAATCGGAAAATAAAGGCGTGGGTGCTCTTAGATATTATGATTTTATGATAAGGTAAGCTAGAGCCCCCAAGCTTTTATTTTCCGATTCATAAGATTAATTCAATTTATTATCTTTTACGTTTAATCCATCTTAGAAAAGCGTGTTTTTTTGGAAATCCTTTTTAATTATTTTTTAAATGAATAATAGATGAATATTAAACACACTGCGAGATCGGCAACCCAAACTTAACACAATAGATGCGGCATTGCGTGCATTTAAGGATAATTTCCAATTATTTTATTAATTAATTAATTACAAATAATTGGAATATTCTGTCGTATATCTAATGATTGAATATTGTATTCTCATTGGAAGCAAGCAAGTTTACAAATTTTCAAAGAAATCGGATGATGGGAAGTGAGTTAAAAATCAATTTCAAGATTTGTACCAGAGATGGTTATATAGCAAGTTAATATAAAGCGTGTAAAAATCAGGAAACTTAAGGAAACAATGGGGAAAGTTGTTAAGAAGGGAACGGGGTAGCTAGAAATCAGTATCTGGCAACACTATTAAACCACTGTATTGTACATAAACGTATATGTTAAGTCATTGTAGATAAAGTAGATCGCAACTTAGGTAGCTCCACCGAGTGGGGCGAAATATTCTGAAAAATAAATATTTTTCTATAAACGGTGTGTTTTATTAAGTATTCGGGAAGATATTATGTTCTCTTTACAACTCTTAGACCAACTCCAATTTCCCAATCTCCACATATCATCCACACCTATTGCCAATAAACGCGTACTAGTCACGGCTTCACCGTGGTACTTAATAGTAAAATAATAATAATTATCCAATTCAGGAGGACGGTTTTCCTCTTACATTAACTAATCATCCTACAGCCTGCAAGAAGAGGAAAAAATTAAAATCGTTTTGTGCAAGGAATTTTAATGTGTTTTACTTTTGTTCCAGCAAAATTTACCTACTCCGGCACGGAAAATAATACCTTTTGCTTATAATAGCTCTGGAAAGTTGTTTCAATTATTCGTGCATTTCTATTAAGTCTTGTGTGGTCAAGCAGTATATAGACGTAATCTCACCCCTACCAACTACTAATCATTACATCATTTCAATATTGTATTAAATTTATAATTATCGTATATGACTGTGTTAAGTGGAGTATTTATACTCATAGTAACGAAACAATTAAGTTTGCTAATTTCCTTTTAAATGTTGTTAAGATTGTTACGCTAAATAATGACGAATTTCAGTAAATTACATTAAAGCTATTGTAGTCCCCTGAAAATAGTAGGGGATAGTTTGACAAAATGAGGATGTCAGGTAGAACGGGGTTTGTGCCCCCAGGTCAGACTGATGGTACTATAAACCAGGTTGACTTACTTACTAGATGCACCACAGACTCAGTTTCGTCATTTGGAGTGGTGATTCCATGAATAGCGTGTCTCCGAGTGGAGCTTATTTAGAAATATTAGTTTGTTTTTCTATGCTTCGATTGATTTTAACATTAAGTTTGTTGCTCGATTGTGAATTTATTAAACAAGAACTGCAAAATATAAGTACCTCACTTTATTTTACAATTATTAAGGTGTAATGTAGTGATAGCTTTTTTATCTTTTGCAACTTGCTGAGCTGAGCCATCTTGAAACCCTAAAACTTAGTCAGTTGGACAAAATGGTGAGGTTAAGCTGTTGGCCAAAATAGGGCACGCTATTTGTACGGAGATTCTAAGTAGGTATTTTCTAATAAAAATAATAATAATAAAAGCGTTCTATAGTCTATAACAATAGAAAGAGCCATAGTCAAGGAGGTAACAAGCAAAAGCTCACATGTCCATTTCTTTTACTAATTTTTTGTTTAAGAGCTGAAAAAAGAGCTGCATCGAATAATACAACGTGACAACGTGACTCCCATCGTAATGTGTATTATTAATTTGTAGAATTCACTACAGCTCTTCATTAAGGTCTTAAGAAGAACAAAACATTTTGTTTTTAATAAGAAAATGGACATGAGGTTTTTGTTTGTTACCTCCTGAGTTTTAGAAATGTTAAAACTATTTTGCCATTTTTGTATAACTTATCGAAACAGAAATTACATTATTCATATATTTTTCGCAGTGGCTAATTTATTGAAACCTTATTTTCCTTTATTATTATCACTGTTTTAATAGCGCCTGCACTCATAAACATGAGATTATGTTAACGATTTTCTATGTTATGTGTAATGTAATTTACTATTGATTTAAATGACTACACCATTTCAATAAACCGGTTGGGAAAAACGTGGAAAACCAAAGTTTTTTCTTTAAAAACGTAATTTCCAGGTGAAACGAAAATAACACTGAAATGTTTAAGCGTATCCTTTTGTAGTAGAAGGATGGAAGTTTCATTTGAGCCGAAAAGCATTCTGGTTAGTTGCTCACTATACACATTATAGTCAATTAAATCTACACCTCTCTGTTTCGTCAAACTTTCCCTTATATATTTCTGAAGCTTAATATTTTTATCTTCTTTGTATTATATAAAATAAATTACTACCCAAAATTACGGACCTTTCCCAGCAACTTACAACACTTCAATCACGTGCTTAATTTTTTTCTGAATAATATTTCAAATAATAGTAATGAGAACTGAATAATAGTCAAGAAATTTCTGTTTTTCTTTAATTGGATTTTTTTTAACTGAAATTTTTTTTCTTATTTTCGCTAGTAAGGTTAACTAGAAATTTCCATGCCTCGGTTGTCGCCCTTGTTTCCAGGAAAGTTTCATGTGAGCTTTGTGGTGGGCGAACACCGCGTGTGTGGGTTCTCTTGGGGTTCTCCCATTTCCTCACACTTTCTTCATTCCACATATTTTCCCATCATCATCTATTTGGCCAAAGGTGCAAAATGCCCTTAAACAAAATTTAAAACTTCAGCAAGTTTTTCAACTGTGTGATTAGTTGAAGCGACAGTAAGTGAAAATGGTTGAAGCAAGAGTAAGTTAACACAAGACTCATTGCTCCTTGTGCATGGCCAGTTGTATATAAGTTACGTTGATTTAACGTTAATAACACCGAATCTCCTTCTCTTTAACATTGCATTCAACGTTTTATCAATGTGTAGACGTTTAAATTGCGTATAATCGTTTAATAAACCGTTGAGAAAATGGATACTCGTAAGTGTTGTCAAGGATTTTTTTTCTGTTTGTGCTACTGTGTGCACTTTTAGGTGCTACCATATGCATGCATTGTTAGCTGAAAGAAGAAAACAATAGGTACAATAAACTACTATCAAGTGAGAAACGATTATGTACTGACTAAATATTTTCAGCTACTTTTAGTGGTAACTTTAATTACCTTTTAAAAGTGACTCTACCCACTAGTATCTAAAAAAATTAACAAAATGAAAGTACTAATTACTTTACTGTAAGATCTAAACTTAAATAACAATAATAAACTTTTTAAAGACATACTTTTCTTAAATAATTCGTAAAAAGTAAAAAAATAATTTTGTTTATACATATAACTAACTAACTAACTAACTCTATGGCTTATGGAACTCGCAAGTTCATCGCCGCAATAACAAACGTTCGCCATTGGATTCTATCCTGGGCAGTATCAAGCCAGTTTTCATCACGAACACCTACTTCTCGAAGATCTCTTCTAATATTGTCCTCCCAACGACGTCTCGGTCTTCCCAATGGCCTCTTTCCATCGGGCCTTCCAACCAGGATTGAATATAATCTTCGTTTTTCCCCCATCCGAGCTACATGCCCTGCCCACCTTAGTCGTCTCGATTTCATTATTTTTACAACATCTGGTGAATCGTACAGTCCGTGGAGTTCTTCATTATGCAGTCTCCTCCACTCTCCAGTCATCTCGTCCCGTTTTGGCCCATATATCTTTCTCAAAACCTTATTTTCAAATACACGCAATTTATGTTCATCTGCTAGGGTCGTACTCCAACTTTCGCAACCGTAAAGAATTACCGGCAGAATAACCGTTCTGTATATTTTTAATTTCAATTTCCTTGATATTAATCGCGATGCTAGAAGTTTTTGGACTGAGTAGAAACATGCGTTCCCCGATACTAAGCGACTTTTTATTTCTTCCGTGACCTCATTTTTGCTTGTTACGTATGCTCCCAAGTATTTAAATTTGTTTACTTTCTCTATGACCTCATCCCTAATTCTTATGTTTTTAATTCCTTCATTCCCTGTGCTTCGGCTTGTTACCATGTATTTTGTTTTATCTATGTTTACCTGTAGACCTATCTCATCGCACGCTTCTACTAAGACATCGGTGTTGCTTTGTAGTGCATCTATATCGTCCCCTATTAAATCTACATCATCCGCGTATACAAACAGTTGATTCAAACCATTCAATGATAGTCCCTTTTTGTCCCCTTTAATTTTTAAAATCGCATATTCTAACGCGAAGTTAACAGTAGTGGTGACAAGGCATCGCCTTGTTTCAATCCGTTGCGAATCTTGAAACTATCTGACATATTATTACCTATCCGTACTCTGCTTATGGGGTCGCTGAGACACATCTTCACTAGTTGGACCAATTTTTTCGGTATTCCAAATCGTATCAGGATACTGTATAACTTTTCCCTTTTGATAGAATCATATGCTTTCTTAAAATCAATGAATAGCTGATGAACCGTCCCATTGTATTCCCATTTCTTCTCCAAAATTTGTCTCAAAGCAAAAATCTGGTCCAACGTGGATCTATTTCTTCTAAATCCACATTGGTGATCTCCAATTATTTCATCTACGTATACATTTAGGCGTGTTAACAGAATATTACTTAATACCTTGTAACAAGTTGGAAGTAACGAGATTCCGCGGTAATTATTGCATTCCGACTTATCGCCTTTTTTGTAAATCGGAACAATTATTGATGTTTTCCATTCCTTTGGGAGCTCCTCCTTTCTCCATATAGCACTTATCAATTTATGTAGTTCCTTGATTAGTGCCGTTCCTCCTGTTTTAATTAATTCGGCTGGAATATTGTCTATTCCTGGTGATTTGAAATTTTTCAATTTCTTAACCGACATTTCGATCTCGATCTCGCTAGGTTCGGGAATCCACGGTTCTGCGGTATGGATTTCAAATTCCTCTGTTTGTTCCCCGCTGTGTACATTAAGAAGTTTGTCGAAATAACTTTTCCACACATCGACAATTTTAGTCGGATCCGCCTGAAGATCTCCACGTTCATTTCTAATCATTCCTAACCTCGGCTGGTAACCTTTTCTTAACGAGTTTACCCCTTTGTATAGATCTCGTATGTTATTTGTCTTCCCGTTTTCCTCAATCTCCTGAATCTTCTGCGTCAGATATTCTCGCTTTTTGTTTCTGAACCCTAGTGTGGCGTTTCGTTTCGCGTTACTGTAGTGGTTGGTATTTGCTTCGCTTTTATTACTTAGCCATCGTTGCCTTGCTTGTTTTCGTTCCTCATGAAGTTTAATGCATTCTTCATCAAACCAAGGTTTGTTTTTCTGTTGTTTCTTCTCACCTACGCGTTCCTTCGCTGCGCTCTTAATTGTTTCACGAATTGCCTCCCACATCTTACTTACATCAATTTCATTATT